>CAEFZY010075425.1:0-11843 GCA_903066815.1 Brachyrhaphis roseni
TGCGCAGTATCTTGGCTGTGCCTAGGACTGCACATTTCTGGACTGAGATGTCTGATGTTGTTCCTGGGATCTGTTGTATATATATATATATATATATATTTTAGAAATAAAAGGCGAGATGAGATGCATCAGTCAGCTAAATAACAATTTTATAAAAAGTATATTATGCAAAGCTGTAAATTTGGGGATAAAAGCCGTATTTGTTTGCCACTGTAAATACCAGAGCAATAAGTTTTATGAAAATGAAGGGTAAAATAAAGCAGGAGATTTGTTTCATGTTTTTTGGGATTTAACTGTTTAAAAAAACATTTTCTTGTCAACTGGAGGTGATGTCTTCAAATTGTCTCTGCAGAAACTTGTAGTTTAAGAGATTGATTGAAACCACTTGAGCAGATATTTTTTTTCTTTTCTCAGAAACTGAAAAACTGAAAGTAAATAAATAATGAAAAAATGTCTTGGATGTTTTGATTTATTCAAACAAATAGCCAAAGTGCAACGTTCCTGTTCGCAGGACCAATTGATGATTGTCGAAACAGTCTAAACATTAAATGACTTTAACTCAAGGTTCAAATTCTTCCAGGAGAACATTATCCTTCATTGAAATCTAAAATATTAAGACCTTCCAAAGAAATCTTGTGTATTACTCTATTTAGGGATGTAACTTTTCAGTAATGACAAACAAGCTGTGAAAGTGATCTGCAGACTATGTTCCAATGGATCCAATGTCAGTGGCTCACCTTTGATTTAATAAATGGTTTCCTGCATTGTTATATTCTAAATATTTTAGGAAATTATTTTACTTTACTTTTCTGGCAATAAAACATTTAAGGAGTTGTGTCTATCTACATTTCCTCATGTTTTAAATGCAAAGTTCAACATGTTATGTTGGGATTTTAGTTGATACGCCAACATAAACGAGTGCATAGTTGAGAAATGAAAGAAATATGATACAAGGTTTCCTTCCTTTTCACAGTGATCCTCTCACAATGATTTTATGTTGGTCTTTCACATAAAATCCTAATAAAATTCATACATTATTGATTGCAACATCAATAATGCTATTAAAAAAGGTATCAACAAGATGAATGTGTTTGCAAAGCTACTGTTCAAAAACGTAAAGAAAATGGTTCCAGTACAATGCAAATATCTGGAACTATTTTCATTCTAGTGTCTTAATCTAGTGTCTAGTGTCTTAATTTGTTTTTTTGATTCTCTAAGCCAAGTAACTGATTATTTTTGTAAAATCAGGTGCATTCTTGGTGCCATATCTGGTTTTTGTGGTGACCTGTGGCGTACCTCTGTTCCTGCTGGAAACAACCATGGGCCAGTACACACAGGAGGGGGGCATCACCTGCTGGAGGAAGCTGTGTCCGCTTGCAGAAGGTAACCCCTGAAGAACTTTATTCTTTGGAAACAGAGAAAGTAAAAGCTCACAAACAGGGCTGTTGATTTATAAGGTCAAAATATAAAATGGATGGTTCTCCTGTAAATAGAAGTTTATAATAATAGCAGCAAATTTAGAAATATTTCATCAAATCTTAAATGAGTCCTTTCAGACTGTTTGCCCACACTTGTCAAATGTTAAGATTGTTGATATCTAGGACTTTCCTGAGGATTCAAACATTAACCTGATTCAGACATTTTTCTAACTTTACGTTTGTGTCTAAGTGGAGTATCTCACTTCAGTCACTGGATAAATCAAGGCTTTTGTTGTTTTCTGTTCTGCAGGTATAGGCTTTGGAGGGCAGCTGATCCTCTTCTACAGCTGCATGACGTACATCATTATTCTGGCCTGGGCTTTGCTCTATTTCGTCTTCTCCTTCAGCTCCCAGCTCCCCTGGGCCAGTTGCGACAACTACTGGAACACAGGTTGCATGCAAATGTGTTAAAAATGTTCCTGGCTGTCAGACGCAACATAATCCCAGAACCATAGTGACAGAACTTTTTTACCATCATCTTTTCAGAGGACTGTGTGGACTTTTCGACAAACAGCACCTTCCAGTGGACCAACAGGACTAATTCCACCTCAGCGGCCACAGAATTCTGGGAGTAAGTAAAGATAAGGAAGCTGCTCAGCTACTTATGAGGCCGATATGAAATGTGTTTTCGATTTCTAGACGGCGTGTCCTGGCTATCTCAGGGGGAATTGAGGAGGTGGGCAGCATCAGGTGGGAGGTGCTGTTGTGCTTGATTGTAATGTGGATCATTTGCTACTTCTGCATCTGGAAAGGAGTCAAGTCCACAGGAAAGGTCAGTTGATCTTTTTTACAGAATCACTAGTGCTACAGTTATTAGCAGAAAAAAGTCTAATACATGTAATTTTTACTTAATATTTTTTAGTTATTCAGAATGTCTAAGAAGTTTCAGTTGTTGATCCATGTCCTCTAATTACCTTTTTGTATAAATAGTATGTCACTCAGAAGACTATTTTCTGTAGTCGGCATTTAAAATGGAAGAATTTGCTTTAAAGCCATACACAATGAGGATAAACGAGTGGTATAGGAGCTAATCAAGTCAGTACTCCAACACAGAATGATATCTTGTGGTCACCATGGCAACCTGTAGGTACAAAAACCAATGGTTTGGAGCACATGGCAGGTAAGAAAAATAAAGAGGTCTTTTCTGAACATCACATATGTAAACATGTGCAAATTATTCCACATTCACTGGACTTTAAAGAACTACAAGTTTTGCTCAAAGAATATCAAGATTGACTTTTCAGAACTCAGAAAAAAATCCACTCAGGGAGGTTAACCTGGATTAACTCTTCTCAGAATTTCAGTGAAATTATGCAACAGCTTATTGCTACCACATAATACACATGACTGCCAAAGATGCCAAAAATGTAGAGGGTGCTATTCAAAATTTGGTTTCAAATTGTGAGCTTTTGTTTTCCCTATTTTCAGGTGGTGTACTTCACTGCCACCTTCCCATATTTCATGTTGTTAATCCTTTTGATTCGAGGACTAACTCTTCCCGGCGCCCTTGAAGGAGTCGTTTTTTATCTTCTTCCTGAACCGTCACGACTCGCTGACCCTCAGGTACGCTCTGAGGGATGAAAGACTGAAGACAGCTAGGTTTTGAGACAAATGTGTCCACTGATGCTCTTGTTGGGGCAGGTGTGGATGGAGGCCGGCGCACAGATCTTCTTCTCCTACAGTGTTGGGGTGGGCTCTCTAACTGTGCTGGGCAGCTACAACAAACACAATAACAACTGCTACAGGTAGAACAGCTTGTTGGTGTCAATAGGCCTTCTGCATCTCTACTGAAGTATATTACCCATGAATCAAGTACCATGAATGTAGCATTTCTCTGTTTTGTTAGGGACTGCCTGTGGCTGTGTTTCCTGAACAGTGGTACCAGTGTGGTAGCTGGGTTCGCCGTGTTCTCTGTGCTGGGTTTCATGGCTCATCAGCAAGGCATTCCCATTGCAGAGGTGGCCGAGTCAGGTGCATATTTACACATTTTCAGTCGTAACCTCATCTTTGTGGAAGTTCTGTGGGGACGTTTGTTCATGTTTTAGCCGGGACAGAAAACCTGGGTAGAGTTGATGGAAAAATGGATGGGGCTATTTTCAGGGCAATCCTCAAAGAAACTTGATAGTGACTACAAAAACTTGGAGACTAAGGCTCACCTTCTTAGTAGGACTAAAGAATCATTATAGAATGGTTTATATCAAAGTATGTTCATGTAGTAGAAAAACATGCTGTCTCCGTGAAAAGCTGAAACAAACCCAAAAAGACTTGCAGCTGCAACAAAGGGTTGACTACATTTAGTTGATCAAAGGGGCCTGAACACAAACATTGTGCATGTTAGGTTAAGTATATTTTTTATTTTCAAAACTGAAAATGAGAACCTTTCCCAGTTTTTCTTCCACCCCTCACAATTATTCACCAGCTGGTGTTGATCCGTGACATAAAACCCCAGTTGTTTGTGGTTGTAACATGACAACCTTCCAAACTGATCTTACACATGAAGCTCTAAAACTTTCATTGATTCCAGGAAGCAAATGTTATTGCCCTAAACAATTAAGTTTTGCTGGAAAAAAAAAAAAAAGAAATTATGGCTGAAAAAATTCCAGTTTATTCATTGGGTAGTCTATAAAATTCCGCAGTGTTATTAGTTTAGTTTTTACCTAAAAGCATATTAAAAGGAGGAGATTATTAAATCATCACTTTGCCTTTGTTTTCCAGGTCCAGGCCTGGCATTCATCGCATACCCTCAGGCGGTGGCCATGATGCCTCTGCCCCAGCTCTGGTCCATCTGTTTCTTTGTCATGCTCATCCTCTTGGGTCTGGACACACAAGTAAGCTGTCCAGGCAACTGAAGGAGGATCATAAGTATTCATTTGAAAATGTAATTCTGTTAGTATCTTCTCTCTGCTCAGTTTGTCGCCATGGAGGTGGTGATGACATCCATCACTGACATGTTTCCCAGAGTTATGCGACGGGCAAGACGCCGGGAGAGCTTCCTCTTGTTCTTCTGTCTGATTTGCTTCTTCCTTCAACTCGTCATGATTACCGAAGTCTGTGTTCAACGTTAAAACTTTGATGTTTTACACCTTTCAATACTGAATCATTCTTGTACAACTGTTTTTGTCACAAGTGTGAGGTCATGATGTGTGGATAAAATCATCTTTCATAAATCTAAAATAAGAAAATTATTTTCTTTCTCTTTTGTTGTTGTTCCAAGGGAGGGATGTTTGTGTTCCAGCTGTTTGACTACTATGCATGTAATGGAGCCTGCATCCTCTTCCTCTGTGTGTTTGAAACTCTGTCAATGGGTTGGGTGTTTGGTACGTACACTGATGCTGCGCATGTTTTAACGTGTTTCAATTTTCAAAATTGGAAAGCTATGATCTAGAAAAATTGTGCAGTGAGGAAAGGTCAAAGATCCCTCTTTCCCACAATATCTCTTGTGAAATTCTATAGGAGACTAGAAGATGTTCTATTGGCAAAAGAAGGATATACAAACAAAATATTGTGGACCACCTGATTTCATATAAAAAGTATTTTTCAACCTTGCTGTCTCACTGCAAAAGATTACACAAATTAAAGGTTGGACTAATAATGATTATTTCAAATTATGCTACTGCAATGAAAGATTAAATCATTTGAAGTGTTTTATTTTACACGCCTTTAGCTGGAGTCTTAATAATTGTAAAATGTTATTTAAACATTGTAAACCTATAAAAGAAATGACTGATCAACTGTTAAATGTTACAACATGTCTTTCAAACACGTGCAATACAATATCATCAATATGTAATTATTTAGGGGCAGATCGGTTGTATGGCATCATAGAGGATATGACAGGGGTGAAGGCCAATCCTTTCTTCAAAATCTGCTGGCTTTACCTCACACCACTGGTCTCACTGGTGAGTCACCTGTCTCTCTGTCAGAGTGCTTTTGGTCACTGGATCAGATGTGAACTGTTGAATTCAGTAATTAATTATTTATGCTTAATTTCAAACCAGAGTCTAACTAAACCAATCCTGTTTGCCCTTTCAGGGATCTTTCATTTGTTCCTTAGTCGAGTATCAGTCTCTGACCTTTAATCGCTGGTATGTCTACCCATCCTGGGCTTACGTGTTGGGCTGGGTGCTGGCTCTCTCCTCCATCCTGCTTGTACCTGGGTGGGCACTTTATAAGATGGTGACTGCAAGCGGCACACCTAGACAGGTGAGAAAGCATAGCAATGTTCGATTCAAATTACATTTAAGATTTTTTTAATTGTAAAGACAACATAGTATTTCATTTCCAAACTGTTAGGATTTGGAGAATACTGATGAAATGAAAATGAATGCCTATGTGGATCCTTAAAAAAAGAAGATTCACTATGGCATTGTGAATCAGAATGTCAGGTCATTTGTTCTAAAGATCAATAGGCTGAACAGTGGTTACAATTTTATGAAAAAGTATAACATAACTTTGTGCAGATTTACATCACCTGTAGATGCTGATAACCCTGATAAAAACATGTTAGATAAAGGATATGTCTACATTTCTATTCTGTAAAGTTACATTACAAAGTAGATTTTTTTAAAAACTATATGAACATTTTATGTTAAGAAATGTATTTCATATATTAATCCTGATGTGGCAAAAATCAGCAGTAATAACACAGCAACAGCATAGTCTAGTAGCAAATATGTTCCTTTGAAGTTACCGATGTAGATCTGCTTTACTGTTTTGCAGCGCCTCCAGTGCTTGTGCCAGCCTGCTCTAAGTGACTCATCAACTCAAATAAGAGGAGCTGAGCTGCAAAACAAGGGTGTTGACCTGATGCAGCCATTCATGGCCAACTGACAGCAGATGTACAGACTGATGTACCTGGAACTCCTTAAAATTCAAATTTAACATGTTGACCAGCCTCACCTGTTGCTCTCTTGTGACGTACAAAAGCCACAAATGAAATGCGCTTCGCACCATCACCTTTAGAAATGACCCACGTTTTAACAGCACTGCCTCAAACGTGTTCAAAGTAACTCAGTTTGTTTTTTTGTTTGCTTTTTTTACATTCTTCAGGTCTGCTCTTATGAGATTTCATTCTGAACTTTCTTTTCAGATAATGTTCCTCTCCTGTGTTCAGTATTTAACTAATTCAGTTATCTGTTTTTTTTTTTCATGACTCTGACACACAGCTTCGTCAATGACATGACTGGAAAGAGTACAAAGATGATGTACTCAAGTAAGAGTACAGTTACTTTGATCAAATTTTACCTAATTACGTAAATGTTACTCAAATAAAAATAAACAGTACCTACGGTAATTAAAATCTTACTTTAAGTAAAAGTTACCTTGTTTCTTTTTTATGAGCAGAAGAAATTTTCACTTATGTATTTCACAAAAGAAAATAGGAGATATTTGTATGCTTTTGATTGAAGGAGCAGCTTTTTAAAGGATAATGCAACATAAAATTCAATATGTAATTTATCTCTATGAAATATATTACATTGTTTTTTTCACAGAAGCATCTCTGTCTTCCAATTGATGCAACAACGAAGGGATCTGATTACTAACTCACAGAAGGATCAGTGCTGTTTTATTTGGTATTTTTTATTTATTTGATATTTTTTACTTTTTAATGGATATGATTTTAAATGTAACTGACTAAAATACTTTACTCAAAACAAACACTTAGTAAATGTAAAGGTTTTTCTAAGTACAGACAAATTGTGCTTAATTACAGTAATGCTGAATATAAATCTGGTTGTTTGCTGTTGTTAACATCTTTGGTACTAAGATTTACTTTCTTAAACAGATGCTTAAGTTGTTTTTGGAAAAGTTTCTGTTAAAAGCTTGTGAGCAGTTTGTCTTATCTGTAGCATTTATTTATCAGAAGTGAATTGTTTCGCTAGGCTGAAGCTAATGACTAGTGTGAGGGGAACCCAGGACCAAAGCTGAATTCTCCCATCCCTGGAACATCTAAAATTGATGTGAACTACACAAATCTTTAGACAATCCTTACTTTTGCATTGGGTTAACAGGAGTTTCCACTGAAAATGGAGGCAGGAGGCAATGCAGTAGCACTAGCGTTCCTGTGAGAAGTATACTCAGAGTGGAACATGTAATATGTTTTCTGATAATTATGTGCAAAATGGGTTAAACCTGTATAAATGCTTTTTTTTAATTAATTTTCACTCTGTGTTGTTAAGATCTGAAACACTTCTTTCTACTACTTCCTGTGCCAATAAATCAACAGCTTCTGTGCAAATGACCGTTCAGTGCAAACTTTTCCCGTTTATATTTTCTCAAAGATGTTGTGTTGTAAGTATATTATCACCTCATAGACACATTTAGCTTCAGGCTCTAGCACCAACTAGTCTGAATTGACTCTACGACGTCACATGACCTTTGACAGAGCCTCACTTCAAAAATCCTGAAATATTCCCTTAAATCTTAAGTTCTCTGAATCTGATCATTTAAGAAAAGGGCAACAAGAAAGGGAAATTCTATTTAAAGTCAACGGAAACTTGCATTAGTGCGTTTAAAAACCACAGAATTGGGATAAAAATTATATATACATTTGAATAACAGGAAAACAATATTATTGTGTATCACCAAATTATATTTCCATGTGTGATTTATTAGTACCCGCAAAGTTTTTCTTCATGAGTAGATGAGACACACTGTAGAAATATACACAGATACACAAACATTAGAGAAACTTTTCACAAACTGCTTTATTTAAAAAGCTTACAATTCTGAAAAATTCTCCAAAAACCACTTGAAATTTGAAAACTTTGACCGTCAGGCCTGCCTGTTGTATCCTCAAATAACACTTTTACTCCCAGATGATTACTGACCATTATTTAGGTAAAAGCTTTTTGTATCAGTTTATGATGCACTGGATAGCATTATTATTTTACAAAAGGGGACAATAGAGAAACAGCATAAATATAATTCATGTTAGATCCAAACAATAAGATTTTTTTTTTTTTGCATCTTTTGGGTTGTTATTCATTTAGTCTCAGCTCTAACCCTATTCCAATACTCTTTAGTACTCAGTAGAAGTACGAGAATGAGTTTTAATGGTCACCCATCCATCGTTTATAACCGCTTGTCCTTGCAACACTAACCCACAATAAATACAGTCAAACTTTCAAACTTACACTGAAAAGTGTTTTAAATTAGTGAAGTAAAAGTCCAAAAACCAAAAAGAACTACGAAAAATCACAAAAAAACAATCAGCAGAGATGACAGCTGCTACGTAAGAGAATGGTTCATCAAATGATTTTGAAATGCCGCTTATTTATTCTGTGCATGTCTTAAAAAGAGGTTAAGCAAAATAATCACATATCATTTGAAACGCATAGTAAAGTTATTAAAAAAAGCCTACAATACACAATGACACAGCAAACCAAGTGCAGACTATCAACAAATACACACAAAAATACCTGACAAGGCGCTTTGCTATAAACTACATAAGCAACTGAGTGACAAGATCCTTGGTATCTTGGAGCAAAGAAACAAACAGTGAAGTAGTTTAACATCCAGGTGAGGCTGGTTGACAGACTGGCCACCGTCTTCATCTGTGACAAATTGACTCCAACAACATTAGATGTAGCTGTGATTCATTTTAAAAACTAACCAATTGGCTAATGTTGCTTATAAAGGTTGATGTTAAATTGTTTAGTGTATATTTTAATGATGAACAGTTCTGCTTATCTACTGACAGCATATTTGTGGCTTGAAATTGACACAGTAAAGAAATCAAAGCCTTTTGTAAAATACCACAGAAATCCAAGCAGTTTTACAGAATCTCTGCTTTTTTTTAAACAGGCACCCAAATGGGACAGCTGTCCCACTTGTTCTGAATCCATTTACTTTATTCCTCTTTTTCATGAGTTGAATTTCACGAGTTTTAAATTGGAGTTTGAATGAATTATTTTTGAATCAGTTTCCAAAAGTCAAGTAAACTCAATATGTTGGATTTTAAAAAGGGATGCTTCACAGTGACTATATTATAGTGAGTTCAGGTGATAAGGGACAGGAAGTACTGAGCACAAGTCTAAAAGCACATTGGGATTCATTCAGTGGTCAGGAGCAACAGGTCTCCAGGATTTCAGTCACCTTTTTTCCTTTTCCACTCACAATTAATCTTATCCAATTCTAGAGATTTACTGCAGTAAATGTGCTTTAATTACAGCACCCAAGAAGGCATTACTTTGGAGGAGAGTCAATGCTTTTTACCTTAGAAAAAACTTATATATTTTTTTAAACTTATTTCAGATCTCTGATCTAGACATATTTCACAATAAGTATTTCTAGCCTGTCAAATTATCCAAATTCCTCAAAGAATCATTTTGATTCCAGGTTGCAAGGCAAGAAGAAAATGTCAGTGAAGGTGAATATTTAGGTAAGGCACAGCAGCCAGGCTAGTTATCTCAACTTTTGAAGGCACTGTAGGTCATCCTAACTAGTAGAACTGTCCGGAGACATCATGGTCACAATGCCTGGAGATCTTTGTCTGATCTCAACTTTCTCATCTTGGTTTACCTGAGATTGCTCAGAGCTGGTGTTAGAAAGGCATAAGCCTTCGGCAGCTTGTAGTATTTTTATGTTACCTAAAGAAATACTTTGTTGTTGACTGATTGGATCTGGATGTAATGGCTTCTGAGATTTGTGTGTCATGTTCAGGTTGGGATAGAGACCAGACTCTGTCATGGCCTGACACACATGTTCCCAGGCTGTGACACCGTTAAGGCCATGCGCTGGACTGCTGACAGCCTGGCAGAGTAACTCTGTGTGTTGACGCAGCTGGGAAATCTCCTGCTCAGTGCTGTTGCTCTGGCGAAGGAGCTCCTTTGTACGCAAGGTAATGTCCAACAGACCCGACTGTCTGAGAAGTTCTACCGTGTTGAGGAATCGCCGATGGTGAGGACTGGTGGTGATTTTCCTTTGACGTCCTCTGTCTGAGTGAGCAGAAGACGCAGTGTGCAGACTAGAGATGGATGGAGAGCCTGTGTTTGTGGAAGAAATGGTGAAGGTGGAGGAGGACAAACTGTTTCTGCTTGACAAGGTACTCAACAAGACAGAGTTTGAAACTGTTGGTTGGTTGTGACGACGTTCCTCCGACGGACCTGTAGTTCCTGAATTGTCTTCTGTCTTGCTTTCAGTGCACATCCTCTTGCTCAAATATTGGGATTCCTGGTTTGATAAAGACTTGTCAGGTGGTTTCTTGATAGGCTGTGGTGCTATGCGAGGGTAAGACTTAAGAATAGGCAGGTAGGTGTTGTTTATTTTATTTCCCGTGACTCTCGAATTTTGGGACTTGAACGGCTTGACAAGCTGAATCGATGCTGGCACAAAGCTTGGCTGATCCAGGCTGATCGTATGTGGAGAAACAACATGGTTGCTTATCCTCAAGCTGTTCTTTACATGCAACTGGCTTCTTTTCAGGGTTGTGGCTGGCTGTTGGGTGAAAGAACAGAGAAAAGAAGAAAGCAGCTATATCATTCAGAAATAAATATGGCACCTAGCTTCTTAAAAGATGTTTAAGAAGCTATGTGTTGCAAGAAGGCTGTACCAAACTGTGGTTCAAGGAGCAATTGGAAAACATTTTCACACAAAGGTTGAACTTGCACTTATAGACTTTAAAACAAACTCTTGACCTCAAAAACAGCTTCCTATTTTTGTTCCTACAGGTTTTAATTTATTTCTATGTTTTCCATTTGAGTATCTGTGACTAAACCTCTTTACTAGTGTAATTACCTTGATGATGTACATGGGTTGGTGAACCAGTTTGGTTGACGTTACAGCAAGATTTCCAGTATTTCTGCCACCACATACTTTAGATTGACCAGTTTGTGGAGCCTCTGCATGTTCTACCAATCTCAGCTGGCTTTTGGTGCTCCTCTGGTCCTCAATATCTGTCTGCTGCCAGTCGGAACCATCTGGGAATCAGAGAACACAGAATGAGGTAACAGGGTTCAAATCTTTGTCAGGCCTCTTGGAAATAAAACCCTCCAAACTTCTGCATTTTATAAAATGCCCAGTTGTAACAAATTATATGATGAATCAGTTTTCACAATCAATTAAGTGTATTTGTGTAGCACATTTCAGCAACACGGCAGTTCAAAGTGCTTTACATCGTGAAAACATAAAAGGACATCAAAAACATTATAGTCAACAATTGAATATGTTGGACAATGTTCCATGTATTATGGTTTAAACTCAACTCTAAACAGGTAGGGTTTTAGTCTAGATCGTTTAATGTCTGCAGCAAGCTCCTTTGGCTGTTCTACCAGTCTGTTGTTGCCAACGTCCTCTTCTATGCTGTGGCATGCTGGGGAGGAAGCATTAAGAAGAGGGACGCTGGACAACTAGACAGGCTAATAA
>CAEFZY010075428.1:0-99537 GCA_903066815.1 Brachyrhaphis roseni
CTATTTTTATTGCCTTTCAAGATGACATGTCTGTTCTTGGTGTTGGATTTTATCAAATAAATTTCCCTCAAAAATGCGACTTATACTCCGGTGCGACTTATATATGGATTTTTTCTTCTTTATTATGCATTTTATGGCTGGTGCGACTTGTACTTCGGAGCGACTTATAGTCCGGAAAATACGTACTAAAGTTGTCAGAAACTCTTTCTTCTGGTTTTAAAGTGAATGTCTTGGTTCTGGTACAGTTGGACTTTCTGATCTTGTGTTTTTTCCTAACTGTGTTATTGGGTCTGTCAAGGCAGAATAGATGGTTGCAAAGGGGAAAACCAACTAGCAGATTCCAGATTACTGCATTTTACTACTGAGCCACCATGCAAAAAACATCATAAACATGTGTCTCTGTTTCACTGCAAACCGCTGTGGCCAGGTACAGCTTTCTCAAATTATATTCAAAAACATCTACTGCATCACAGTAAGCTGTGCAGGTTTAAGAACAGAAAGAAAAACATAACTGCATGCTGTTCTTTTTATTCCTATTTACGTATTGTATCCCATGTTTTGTTTTTTTCCAATCTAACTTTTTCAATGAAAGAAATGCACAAAAATCTGCTTTCTATGCGGTTGAACAATACAAGTCTATGCATGTAAGCATAATTTTTCAACTGTTGAATAAAACTTGTTGACCTGGTTTTTCCAGAAGATCTTTACACAACGGGAAACCTGATGTAACAGAGATCTTTGCAAAAAGTCCTAAAAGTCATGTAGCAAAATTTTTTGGCATAGCAAATAAATAATAATTCCCGTACTGTTGTGCAAACTTCAAAAGTGGTTTTGTAATACTCAGATTCTTACTTACAATAATTACGCAAACCCTTACTCATAACCTCGCCTGCACTGCCACTTACTTGTCAGTACAAGTAATCGGCATGAAGGCTGCAAAATACTGAATAATGTATTTTGGCGTTAGATTTTTTGGAAATCTAACACCAGAAATGCAACACGAGTTAACCCTACTAAGTTTCTTATCTGGTTAGTCACAAAAATATCACTTGTCGCATTTTTAACTTCATTATTCGGTACACATCTTTCTCCCATGCTCACATTTGCATCGGTATTTTATAACACATGAACCCAAATTGGATTCTGAAATGCATTTCTCGCCTGCACAGTGTACGTTTAATGGTGCAAGTGGTCTGGTTTTTTCTTTACTGCCATCTGGTGGATTAATTAAGAGCCACTAACATGTACGTGATAGGACGACGCTGCAGGTTTTATTTATAAAGAAGCACATTTTCTCAATACTACTTTGAGCACATTTTTTGTATAAGGCCTGGTGATTTTAGTATATAAGTATTACGGTTGCACCAAAAACTGAAGGAAAGCAAGTTCATTCTTAAGTTTGTAATTTAAAGTTTAATAATTATACATTTCCACTGTATGAAGAGCTAGAAAATTTGCTTGATATTTATTGTAAGTTGTCTTTGCTCAATGACTAAATTAAATGCATTCTTTAATGGATATTGTTAGACTCAACCAACTAAAATAATGACTAAATTCATCTGGTTATTTGGTGTAGATTACACATGGAAAGCCAAAACTAAACGACTGTGTAAAAAAAAAAAAAGAACTTGCAAGTGCCAGAGAGGAAATGCCCTCACAATGATTGTCAGGCAACCCTCTAATTACCAGAAACTAAATCATGAATTTCCCCTCTACCCTGTTGGGGTTCCCTGTCTGGAAATGCTTGGAAATTTAGTCATTTCCTTCCTTCTGATTACCAACAATAAGAACGTGACAACTTATTATTTTTGTTACTTGAAATCTAAAGTGATTTCTATGGTCCATGATTAGTTGTTGAAGCTAACATCGGTGATAAAAACAAAGACATTACTCATTTTCCACCACATTTTTTCTGTTTGCCCTGTAAACGTGCCTACTTTTGGAAAAGACTGAAGCAATTTCTTAACACAACATCACTTATATTGGTTCATAAAATTCCATTGAGGTAAAAGAGTGGGCATGTTTTTGATTTCCATAACTGATGTTGTCTATACTTCACAGCCGCTGCATGTCTATGTTTTTGTTTCTACAGCAGAAAAACAGGGGAAAACTGAAAGTTGGTGGAAATTAGATAAAATTATCAGAAGGACTCCCCCTCCATTTTTGATAAATGGAAAAACTACATTTGTTCTTTCCGGGTTTACACCAGTATACATTTTGCTGACAGAGTCTATAATTTAACATAACCAAATCCTGTTTTTTGAGGAACTAGTCATTAAATCAGCAATTTTCTCACAGACAGGACATCCTCTGAAAAACTTCTGTGCGGGGAAATATGTAGGGAAATGAAATAAATACCCATTTTAAAAAAAAGAAGAAACTACACACGCAAAAACACCATGCCAGTAAACCAGAAAACCATTTTTAAACTCCAGACGGTTTCAGCTGGAATGCATGAAAACATTTCTTAGCTTTGAGTCAATACAGTAAATAAATAAATTGTATTTCATACATCTGTCCATCACTCCATATCTAACAACACTTCTCCCAGGATGAAATCAAGGAGGCTGAACGCATTTTCAAATTATATTAATTAAAACCAATTTATAAAAATGCTAGAAATTTCCAGTGGCAAGATTGTACATACTTTAAGTCACAATAATTAGACAGTATAATGTTGAGTCAGGAGATTTCTACACATCCAAACTATGACTTAAATGGCTGGGTTAATTCTTATCACCTCCCTGCAGAAACCCATCTAGGGCCTGAAGCCTGGTGCTACGTTTAACTGGAAGTCTAAACTGGTGAAATTCTGTGAAGTTTTCCCAGAGCTGTTTTGGTGAAATGACTGATCTTCCTCCATCATGAAACTCTGACACAACACTGGAGTTTCAACTAGTTCAGTCAAACTAGCCCAACTTTATAAAACAGATACAGCAAAGAAAGAAAAGGAAAAACCTGCTTGACTCATACAAAACTTTTCAAATAAACACAGTAACTAGCTGTGATGTGTTTGGCAGATACTGCTGTGGTTACTTTGTGTATCAACATAATCTTTGAAGGTAGCAATTATAGATCCCCTGATGCTAAGTTTGGATCACTAACTATAATCTCCTTCTTAAAGTCGGAGACAGAAAAAAACATTTTATGTTCGATTTCAGACAGTCACTAACAAAGAGCCAATATGAAAATGACCTTTGATATGCAGTCATAAGGGCAGGGATCTGAAGTCATGACTGTTGCATGCCTTTTAGATTTCTCATCAAATTTAGAAAGGAACATTGTCTTGACGTGACTATTCTTGCCAAATTTAGTCAAGACAATGTTAATTTCTAAAACACACAAATAAACAACTTCAGCTGGCCAAAAATTGCTGCACAAATCATTAAGTAAAAAAGTATTGAGTAGTAACTCTGCAAACAAAAATATAAACAATCTTTAAACAAAGGTAAAATGTAAAAAAAGGTCTGCAAATCTATACACAAAGCTAAGCTCAGCTTCCTTGACAAATTGTAAGTAACAAACATAACCTTGTAACCAGCAGTAACAACAGAGTTGTTGTTACTTCTACCCAGAAATGCACCATCTGTTCAATTGTCTAAGCGCACTGTCGTTGATCTCACTACTACTACTACGATATTGCTCAATATTGTCTCCACGTCAGTAACGACCTCAGTTCTAAGGAAACTGAACAGGATTTCTACTCACCGAAAACACTGTCAGTCCTTACAGTCTGAACTTTGACGGTCGTATTTGTACAATCTAGTCACACCCAAAATGACGTCAGTCGAAATAATCACTATAGAAACATTTCTCAAGAGTATATACCCTGACCATTCTCTTCTGAGCTCTAGCGCTTTTATTTTCGCGAATAATTTCTATTCGTATGCTTTCTTTTTTGTGTGTGTGCCATTGGTTTTAAGGAAGAAACCGAGCTGCTTTTTAGCACTTAATTTTGCCACGAGTAGCAACAACGCGTGTAGTTAACCTTAGAGCTAAATTAAGTAGCTTATTGCTGCAGTTCATTTCTAAGTTACTCGCCAGCTTGCTAACTGCTAACTTACTCGTTTAAGAGCAAGTGTGTACCAATTTTAGTCAACTAACCTCGGACTCTTGGACGTTAGGTTGGACGGAAACCGAAACTATTCACGAACAGACAAAAAAACGAACACTCTTAGTTCAGTCTGTCCATAGTTCTAGGTAGTTCAAATAATGCACAACTTCCGCTTGCGGTTTTTTTTTCTGTCTGCGCAATACTACCAGATGGGGGCGCTGTTGAGTAGCTGAGCTCCCAAAATTGTACTCAAGCAAAAGCACTACATCACATTTAATTCTAATAAAGGTAGAGAAATTAACAATCCAAGACGGAATAAAAAGAATATTTAATAACAAAGGTACACACGTATTTATCTGGTTTCATGTTTGAAAATGATATCAGACAAATAATGTTTTGTGTAAGTTCAAGTACTTTAAATAGAAGAATTAACACAAATAAATACTAAATAATTCATCATAATCAGAGCAGTGAATATTCCAGTGACAATATTCACTGTTTGACCTCCAAATGGAAAAAGACAACAGAGCTAATGTATAAACAAGAAGTTTAACATTAACATAAGATGTAGGTTTGTGTCTAGTGCATTTTTGGCTAAAACAAGCTTCTTCTTCATTGACTGAAGTTGATGTTTAGCTATATATCAGCAATACTTTAAATTGATATATTGACATAAAAGTAAAAACATTGGTTTAGTAAAAGATTGCTCAAGTAAATTTAGCTGAGCAAATGTAATTAGTCTCACCTCTGCCATTAAACATTACTGTCTCATATGACTGCACAATAAATACATCTAGATTTTATAAATTTAATATGAGTTCACATAATAATAAAAAAAAAAGTAGATGACATTTTTTATTCATCAATATATACACCACTGGCTCCAGTAACGTTCTGAGGATGCATCATTTATATTGAGTACATACACATTTTATGCAGTGATACTTCTTAGTCCGGACTGCACTGTCATCATGAAGGTGAGTTACTACCCAAAGTGAATCATGCATGAGCAATCCCCAATACCGGACTTTATCATGCCATTATTTTAAAGAAATTTCGTCTTCAAAATTATATCTTTTGCTTAATATGAGTTTATTTAGTGTGAAGATGCCATAGTACTTATTGTTTGATTAATTTTAGTAACACACAACTCATTTTAAGCACCGACTAATGGACACCGACAGAGGAGCCGACTCCAACAGACACAAGAGAACACCGGCAGGTCGAGAAGATCCGTCCCGAATGACGCAGCATCATCGACGCATGCGCAATACGTTTGGATAACAATGTGGCAGCGCTTGTCAAATCCATTCATACGGCTCAATCAAACGCAAAGTTGCTTAACATCTAAATGGTTCAAAGGTACGAATTTACACCGCTGCTCTCTACGCGATTGCAAAAGCATTTTAAGCAACGAGTAGGTTATTAAATTATTTTTTGCTTGCCTGTTTGGCTGCGTGTTAGCCTAGCTGCTTACTTCTAGCAGTAAAAACAAAACGGCACAAGACGCTGGAGTTTTAGCATCCGGTTCAGTAGTTCAATGGAGAGCTACGGTATTAATTAAATGTTGATAAACGAATCAAATAACTTACATTGAACATAAAATAGTTACGTTTCATTAAATGTGTAATGAATTATACTTGCAGTATTGCAATTACAGTGAACTGTTTGGATGCAAAAGCAAATATATTTAAGAGTTGAATTAAATATATGTCTAGTAGTTGTAGACATAACATTGTCGTAGTTAATAATTTAACTACGACAATTGCTATGTAACAATGGGATAAATACAAAACTAATTAGGCATAACTTGTGATTTTAAGTTTTAATTAATTGTTTCTGATAGTTTATTTATATCTCTAATTTACACAGTTAAATAATTTGTGGCTCTATTTATTTTTTCATTTACTTAATAAAAAAGTTTACTATATTAAAATGCTATTGTCACAGCAGTATACATTTTATGCAACATCAGAATTTCATGGAATTGCTTGGATGTGATGTTTGGATCATACTGTTGAAAATGTAATTGCATTTATTTTAGTGTTGCTTGTAGATTAGTGACATTTGATATTTCAAACGTGTTTGAAATGTTTGCATGTTTGTTGTATTTCAGATGGTCTCCGTGTTAAATAAAGTACATATTTTAAATGCATCCAAACTGTACTTGGCTGTAATGTGCAATATGAAATTATCATGTAGTTTTCACACTACTTTATTTCATTGCTTAATTATTGACTTCTATCACATGCATGAGTGTAGATACAGTTTTTTGGACAAAATGTAAATAAACTAGAAAAATGTTGCATTTCCTGCAAAAATGCAGTGATTGCTGTAAGCTGAATATTTTAGTGTCTAGCATCTCAACCTACAGTAAAATACACCATGCACTGTGGAAAAAAACAATGTAAAAGCTAAAATTAGAATCAAGAAACCCAAAAAGACTGGTCATTTATTAAAAGTCGTCAATCATTTGACTTGTCGTTGCAGTAGAAATGTTTAGCTTCCTGTGTCTTAACACTGTTCCACCGTTG
The DNA here is from genome assembly GCA_903066815.1 of Brachyrhaphis roseni. NCBI lineage: Eukaryota > Metazoa > Chordata > Actinopteri > Cyprinodontiformes > Poeciliidae > Brachyrhaphis > Brachyrhaphis roseni. The sequence goes on from CAEFZY010075428.1 coordinate 6,589, forward strand.
GCTCAGCTCTGGTCGTCCACCGACTGTTCACTAGTGGTGCTGAGCTTACCTACAGCTATGATGGGCTGTACCCTGGACACATCCAGACCACCTCCTTCCAGAAAGCACTGCTGGCCGTCGGATCAGGAGTGGCGGCTCTGCAGGACCCCTACAGACACGGTACAAATTCACGTGAAGAAAAGTTCAAGCAGTTTCAATACATTTACTGACAGTGTGAAAACAAATATTTTATTTTCCATCCTTGTTTTGGCGTTTAGAATCCATTAATGAAACACTACTGCTTCCGTGTGATTTGATCAGTGGCAAACGTTTTTTAAACTCATCTCTCCTCCAAATTAGTCTTATTGTTGTTGCTTCAGGCTTCTTTCTTAGCACAGTTTGCAAAACTGTCAAAAACAAAACCCAATAAAACCTTAAACAAGGGCATATTTAAATGTTCTAGTTAAAAAATTACCTTAAAGTTAGATTTTATTATTGGTATTCCAGGCCTTGCATGTATTCTTCTAGTATATACTCTAGTGCAGTATTTTCACTGTGATTTATTGCAGCAGCTTAGTGTCTTTAACGTCAGTTATTCTTTGTTTTAGCAAGACTGGGTTTTTGGTAGATAAATTTCACATCCTAATTTCCTCTTTCAAAAATGAAACAGCTTTACTGAAGTGGGGCCCCAGCTTCTTGTTTTCAGTAGCTTAAAATGGAAAAATGCTCACAGCTGAGGAGACACCTGTCAGCTGAAAGTTAGCCTCAGGTTTAGCCCACAGATTTCTGCAAAGATCCTGACTTTCAGTATGTACTCTGTGTCTGAACCTCGCTGTTTCCTTGTGATAGAAACGGCTTGAATATTTCAGTATCTTGCTGCACAATATTTGAATAGTCACATTGTAAACCAATACTGAAATGACTCAAATTACGTCATGCTTGGTAGACTCAGAGGCAGCTTCTCAAATTTAACAAAAACTCCCTAAAAGTCACAGAGGAACAAAACAGAGTTGTATTTACAACCAGTGAGCTGCTCTGTGGGTTTAGACATTATACCTATAAACATTCTTTTGCTTTATGTATAAAATGTGTGATGTTGAGTCTAATTAGGCTGTAAAAACTCCATATAGTGTTACTGATGCCCTGAATCCCTGTGCTGACTTCACAGACATGGTTGCTGTGCTGGGAGAGACTACAGGACATTTAGCGCTTATAAATCTAAGGGAACGGATGAAAAATGACCCCGAGGGTTACATGATCCTGACGTGAGTTGCCCTAGTTTAGGTTAAATGTTATTGTTTTGGTCAGTTCTCCCTTTTGCCAACATATCCTCGCATTTTCAGCTCAAGGTTATATTTGCTGTCCATTTCCTCCTTCCGTTTCTTAACCAGGCACTTAATCATTGGTTATTGTTATATTCCTTCTGGTAGTTATATATTTTGATAAGCTATAAATAACATTTTGAATTGAAATTTTCAAATAAGTAGCATAATTTCACTGCATTTTGTTGTTTTGATGGCCATATATCACTCCTACTCTTCTGATCTTCATATAAACTAATAGAAATGTAGCAGATGGTAGAAAGTAATTTGTTTTAGTCAATTAGCCACATATTCTTACAGAAAATGATCACTGGACTTTAGAAAATTACTTTAAATTGCTGTAATCGCTTCCATTAATTTAATGTGCTTTCAGTAGAAAAAATCTTTAGAAGAAGATAACTTTAAAAAAGGGTACAAAAAAATAATCTGGCAAAGGGGTGAAATGACCAGCATTCTTCCACTGCAAGGATACATTTTGATTTAGTCTATTCTTTGTTATAAATTGACGCTGCAGAGAAAGGCCAAGAATCCGTCTGTCTACACTCGATCTGGACAAGATGGCTTCCCTACCAGATGAGTCGTTTGGGCGAGAGTATCTCAGATTTCTGGAGGACAATGTATGTCTTTGCTTTTGCTTAACAAATCCAAATCCAGACTTCACTTGTGAACAGAAGTCTCATCCTGTTGCCACTTATCTCTGTTTCTGATGGATGAGTTGTCTCTTTTTTTTTGTTTTTTGCAACTTGGCTGCAGAAAGTGACGCCTGACTCTAGAGCGGAGGTGAAGTTTGTGGACAACGAGGAGCTAGCTTACATCATGCTGAGATATAGAGAGGTCCATGACCTGTTGCACACCTTACTGGGCATGCCCACTAACATGCTGGGTGAGTGAAGCTGCATATAGAAATAAAAAGAGCAACAGTTCCAGTTCTCTATAAACACTCAAAACCAAAATAGACTTTATGAAATCTTCACTCTTGACTAACTGCCTTGTGATCTCTCCCCTTCCTGTTGGTAATTTGCACATTTCTCCGTCCTGGTTTCAGGTGAGGTGGCAGTGAAATGGTTCGAAGCCGCTCAGACTGGGCTTCCCATGTGCGCCCTGGGAGCCTTGCTGGGGCCACTTCGGCTGAATGCAAGGTGCTTACGTACGATATGTCTGACTGGAGCTAGCTCTGTTTGAAGAAAACATAAATTGTTGTATGTAAAATTATTTTAATTTCAAACCAGCACTGCTTGTGCTGATGCACTTGAATGTTCCCACAAAAAGATGAAGTTTTGGGTTGATGAGGAAAGGTTAAAATAACTTTTAACCTTTGTAACATGAGTTTGAAATCATGTTACAATTGCAAACTCCAATGTGTTTTATTTTGAGTGCATGTATTGGAGAAAATGGAGCACATATTTGGAAAGGAGACAAAAAAAAAATATATTAATAAAATATATTTCTTTAATTTGTTTTTAATGTAGAATTAACGCTAGTCTGTCGTTAATTTGAAGAACCACCAAGTCTATGTCTGTTTTAAACATCTAGAGCAGGGTTCTGTAACCTGCGGCTCTTTGAACCTTTCAGAATGACTCTTAGTAACTCTGGCTGAAAATAATAAAGTATCTATCAATGTTTCACAATGTTACATAATTTCCCAAAAATGTCACCATGAAATAGAAGAAAAGGTATCCATCCTTTTCTAGCAAGCATTTTTTTCCCCTCCTCTTTATGTTAAAAATATTAAAGGAGATATAAAATGGCAACATTTTATAAATGATAACACATTTCCTATAGTTGATATTCATCAAAAAAAACAATTTGCCATTTTTCAAAGTGTCACGTAACATTTAAATCTATTTCTAAATTAGTTTTATTTTGCTGGGCTGAAATTTGATTGGTTTAGGCCGTGGCGTGGCAGAAAGATGGGTTTTTCAGAGAATAGCCACCATTGTGGCTCGTTTGTTGTTGTTACAACAGCATGTGAGTATATGGGAACATAATGGTCAACTATAAACCGTCAGTCTTGTCTGTTAATCATTAAACATTTCCTCATTCATTCGCTGTCATTTCCTGTCTTTGGCAATCTGGATTTGTTGATTTACTTGAAATTGTGATGACGGCTTTTAACCGTACTCTTCTGTCTCCCTCTCTTAGTCGTTTACAGTCACTCTTCACATCTTTGGGCCCCTGGGCCCTGCAGAACGGCAGGCGGGCCCGCTGCGTCCTCAGCATCTTTTACGAGAGGCGATGGGAGCAGAGCCTGGAGGACCTCAGGCGGGAGCTGAACATCGAGCCAGCTCCACTCACACGAAGTGCCTCAAGCAAGAGGAGGACACAAATATAACAAGAACCTCGTCATAAACTGAGCAGCAGCCAAACCAAAAATATTTGAAGAATGGCAGTGTGGGAGTTTTGTCTTGTGGGATGTAATTATCTACAGAGGACATGGGGCAATTTTGATTTTTGGGAAAGACTGGCTCATTTATCTTATTCACAAAAAGCATTTATTGACTCCTTTTTCAACATGTGGCATATGTAAGTTTCCATTTCTCTCTTATTGTGACTTCATCCTTCAAGAACTTCAGCTGTCACTTTAGAATGTGATTCGTTTGGAGCAGGAAATACCAAAAATACACTTCAGATCCTAAAAGTAGACGGTTCTATTAGCAAATATAATTTTCACATTTATATAATGGCCATTATTATCCACAATCTTATTTACTAGAACCTGATATCATCTCCCAACAGAGTCGGTTTAAGTGCTTCTGATTAAACCTGTTTTAACTGAGTGGTTTAAGTAGCGTTGGTGCAGCTGCATCTGTTTAACCTTTAAACATTCTTGTCACAAAAACCACTTTTAGCAAGAATACCATCAACATGAAATAAAATGGTGAACAGGAGTTTCATTATCTGCTTTTTGTTCTGACTAATAGCACGTACCTAATAATGATCAGTTGCAGTAAAACCACATTTCCAGGAAATGAGAGTCCAGGAAGTTTGTGATTAATTTAACCAGAAGTTCTGTAGAAATGATACTGATATACAGCTGGTCTTCCCCCAATCGGTTTTTAATTTCTACAGAAAAGAGATCATGTTTGTCACTGTCCAACATTAAGTATATAATTACAGAGAAATAAGCTTGTAGAGGCGATTTAAATATTAAAGATTATGTGTAACTTTTAAAAATTAACTTTTGACATAGAGCACAAATAGTCCAGCAGTTATTGTTGTAATACATAGTCTGAGTTTGCAACTAAATTATGATTTTATGTAAAATGTAAATAGCCGTGGAAAAAAAACAACAAACAAACAAAAAACGTGTGGTTTCATGTTTTAACCTAACTGCTTTCAATGCTTTAAATATTTAGAATGCTGTATATGTTCTCGATAAAATAAGTTGTGGGATTAGTCAGCTTCTTTTTTTTTTCTGGGAAAATATTTCAAGTGAGGCAAATAATATAAAATCTTCACATACACAGAAATCAACTCAAATTTCTTTACAATTTTTGAAATAAGTATTGAGTACAAAAATATAAACGGCCAACAAGATAACCCAATCCTATTAGATATCAATACAAATTAATATTAACTGGTTAAGTCCTAATTAGTGTTACCTATAAGGGCGACATTGGAAAGAGGCATCTAATTGTTCTATGTTTCCTTGTGTATAGAGAATCTCCTTTTGAAAACATCTGTGTTGCATTATGTTGAAAGCAATGACTTCAATAACAATTTTTAATTAAAAAAAACCCAGTTTATCCAGAATTGGTGATGACACTAAGAACACAGTAACTTTGTGTATTGGTTAATAACACAATTATTTTTAGAGTTGAGATGATGCAATAAAAGAAATACATGTGGCACTAAAAACTTGGTTTCTAATGTGTATTTTTGTTAGATTGTAAAGTTTTAAAAGTAAAAATTGTACTCTTTTATTTCCATAATGCACACTATTTGAGGTGTAAACATAATATGAGGATGTTTTTCACATGTTGTACTTTATACACCTGGGGAAAGAATAAGAGAATAAACAAGCAGAGACTCTTAAAAGGTACCTAAAGACTAAAAAAGGTTGGATTTTTTGCCAGGCATCGACCCCATTTTTCTGAAAATGTAATTACCATAAGAAGTGTTTTTTTTTTTTTTTTACAACATCATATATTTTTTAAAGTATATGTGCATATTCTTTGCTGTTCCACTTTATTTCATGTATTTAATGGACTAACTTGTATCGTGAAGATAATTTGAAGCATGTGTTAAGCAAAGAAAAACTTCTTATTAAGCTGTCATTTCTCCTTTAAAAATATGCTATTTGACTCTGATGGTATATTCTGATCTTAAAATGTCATGTTGTCATTAGCTATTAGCAGAAATTATAACTAACGGATTTTAAAGCATCAGTCTATGTGTAATCTAATGTTATTCACCTAGTAAACCGAGTCACTGAATTAAACTTTTCAACACTTTTCTAATTTACTTAATGTAAAAACTTATTTATAAAATGAAATTATATGCAAATTTTAAATATAGTATATATTTAGTGTTCAGACTGCTTTGTTCAGACTAGTTGAACAAAGCAGGATTTTATTTCAAGCAGGGAAACTTTTAAAACAGATCTGTGCACTGTTTTGCAGAAATCTAAGCAAAACATAGAAAAGAAAATCCCAAAGAACTATAATCACATCTCCTTTTTTTAGGAGTAAAAGGACTCCTACAAAAAGGGGTACGAAAAACATGTTTGTTTTTTTACCTCTAAGCATATTTTAGTCTGCCTCTATAAATGGCTCATACTGAAAATCCCCTTCAGAGTCAACATGGGTACCAGGATACAAGCTGTCATCACAAAGAACAGTTTTCTCACTTGGACATCCACTCCTTGTTTGGACCAGCATGGCACTATCCCAGCCTGACACGAGGCTTCAGGTTTTACTGTTGTGGAAAAAGATTGTGTCTCCTGGAAGCAGTCTGATGTCTGTTTTTGGTTCCTGCTAACACTCCCTGTGCGTATGAATCATATGAAGGACTGAGCATGTAGAGAAATAATGGAAATAAAATATACACAAATATATGAAATGAACTTGTATCTTGTGATGAAAATGTTCTTTAGGGGGATCCAAGTGTATGTGAAGGGTTTTTTTCTGTATTGATACTGGGTTATAGGAATATAAGGTTGTATGTTGCAGAACATTCATTTTTAATGTCTTGATATTTCCTTTTTGTCAACTTGAACTTTTATTAGGCAACATATTATCTCATGAATGTCCCTGCAGTATATATGTTCTGTACTGTTTTTCTTTTTTACGGCATTCTTTGTGTGTTCTTGTGTCACTAAGTGAAGATAGAAATTAGCTCTGAGAGCTAAAATCTGGTATAAAATACATTTTTCTTTGAGATTAATGGTTCTGTACATGATCCCTGTTCAATAAAATAAACAAACAGTAAAGTTTTACACACTGTTCCTGTTTTAAAATGCAACATGAACATGTCATTTTAGACAAGTTTTATGTTAAAATATTTTACAGGTTCCTTCATCAGACAATATTGAAATAAAGTCAAAGTGTTAAGACAATAAAATCATAGTTTGGACACGTGCCCTTCTTTTTCTCTTTGTATCTTGTGACTGTGTCCTTCTTACATGTCCCTGGTCTCTTATCAGTAATAAAGGACACTTCACATTTCCCTGTATCAGTTTGTTCCTTTCTTATAAAATCAGTGCTTAGAAGTAATGGCTGAGTTAAAATCGGAATCATATCTTGTTTCCATAATATTTTTCTGTTTTTCTGTAATATCATGTGAGGCTCACTGGTTTTTACTCAGTATTGAAGTTTTTGTAGCTGTCTGTGGTCCTGGAAACTCAACGAGGAACCTTTGAATGAGAAGCAAAACTGTTAAGGACGCTCATGGAGGCCTGATTAGACTTTGCTGCCCCCTGGTGGTTTTTTGAAAAAACGTGTAAAGGGAAAATAAATCAATCAGTCAAATAAATAGCAAACATGCATTTTCAAAACTATTCCTGTCTCACTTATTACTAGATATCTTGGCTTTTTGTATTATTTTTAAAAGCTACAAACAACAATCACTGAAACTCTGAAGATATTTTTATTCTGGCCTTGTTCTTATACATTCAGTTTATACTAAATAATAGGTTTCCTAAATTATCCATGTCCAAATGTTCTTACTTCTTTCCAGGCATTTTAAGTGTGTCTATCTGTTTTCATAGTTTTCTAACATTGGAAACTACAAAAATAGACATTTAATGAGTTAATGTTTTCCATCTGTATGTTCAACAATTTATAACATATTACTGAAGCTGAAAATAAATTCTGTAAAGCAGTAAATGCTTCTCTGCTGTTTTTTGCTTCTTTTGTTGAATCAAGACAACGTTTTATTGCTTATTTCAATACCTATATCATGTTTTAGTGGAGTAAAACACTTTGAACTGTCTTTTTGCTGAAATGTGCTATACAAAAAAACTTCACTTGACTCATCTATAATTCCTAGATGTTAAAAATCTTGTATCAGTTATCTTTAAATCATAGTTTGTATCACTAATATATTTAATTTGACTGCAAAAATATTCTGTTTTAGAGTTTATAACAGGCGTTTACCTATAGTTTTATTTTTCTAAACATCCTACAGCATCTCTCCTTAATACAGTTGACCAAATCATGTTTTTTTTTTAAAAAAAAAAACAAAAAAACATGTTGATAGTTACATACTAACTTTTCAATTTAAATTGCAATGCATACTATCTATGCACACTAATTTTGCTGAATCACAGAAAACTTGACTGAATGAAAGGAATGAAATCATACAGATACAGAACAGCTCTGGTTTTCACTTCACAAGGATGGAATGGAGATAATCTGTAAACCTCGATTTTCAAGTCGTGCCACTGATTCTCCATTGGATGTACATCTGAGCTTTGATTGGACCACTGGAACACATGAACATTTTTTCACCAAACTATTCCAAACCATTTGGCTGCATGCTTAGCGTCATTATCCTGCTGGAAAGTGAACCTCCATTACTAGTCTTGAGTCTTTTGCAGCCTCTGAACGTATTTCTGCCCCCAGGCTGGTCTTCCCAACAACTCTGAGATGTGTTGTTGTATCATTTTAAAGAAAAGCTTTTCCACAGCATGAATCTTTCACTAACATATTTCATCATGGGGATGATTTGTTTAGGTTATTTTGCAGTTTTGGTCTCTTTTGACCAGCATACCTTCTCCCACATGTTTGTTTTGTTGCTTGCATAGCTTTCAGAAAACAAGACTTTTATGGCTTTCTTTTAACAACTGCCTTTTTTCTTTCCCTTCAGTTGGTTGGTTTAAACTTTTTAGGGGTACCAGTGTAGAGGGGGCTAATACAAATGCAAAGCCACACATTTTAGTTTTTTATTTCCTAAAAAATGAAAACCATGCATTATTAGTAATTAATTTCTCAATTACAGTATGCATTACTTTGTGTTGGGCTATCATCACAATAAAATACATTATTTAATGTTGATAATTTACCAAAATAAAGTGAACTGAATTATAATTTATGTATTTCTAATGGTAACATCAGAAAATTTGCAAAAAAAATTTGGCTTTTCTTGCATTCATGCAGGTCAAGTGTTTATGACCTGCAAACCTTTAGTCTAACGAGAGCAGAAAAAAGTTGCCGTTATGCAGGACACACTGCTAATGTGATTCAGTAAGCTGCATCTGACAACAGAAAAAACATCTCCTTTCTGAAATACTTCAGTGCGAAAAAAAAGAAAAAACAAACACAAAAATGAAACAGCAATAATCACTTTACTAATCATAAGGTAAACAGGCTTAAATTAGTAGTCAAGTGTTCAAGCTCTGTGATTTTAAAAGTCTGGATCAACTAGTGTTATTTTTATTACACTAACGCTTTTTGTGTAAAAGCGTTACACAATACAGAATAAAAATCTATTCTGTTTTCTTGCTACAAAGACAATCTTTCTAAAAAACAATCACCTTCAGTCAAAATAATTGCATAATGGATAATTACAACAGTACAACAATGTAACATAATCAACATATAAAAATAACAAGCATAAAAAATTATTAAAAATAATACAAAAGAAATTAGAAAACAAAACTGAATAAATAAAAAACTGATGCAGTTGGAAGTTTTCATTATTGCACGGAGCTCCTGTTCACCTGCACATCATATTTCTATGATACAGAAATGTCTCTCCCTTCTGCTTTTAAACATTTGTTTGCTCTTGTGGTCTTTCAGTGCAGTATGGTGATGCTGCGGTCAGTCACAGCAAACGCCGGAAGCAGCGGAGCATTGAAGGGCTGAGTGACAGAGTACAGCACAGTGCCAGAGTCCGGCTCGTAAAACAGCAGCGTCTGGCTCAGCCAGTCCAGCAGCAGGCCGATCCGCTGGGGCCTCGTCACCACCTGCAGGGGAACCTTCTTCCCTGCATGGCAGTAGGAATAGTCGCCATCATAGCGGGACAGCACCCATGACTCACTGTTGTAGCCTAGCCGCGCCTCGTTCCCAGAACCTTTGCGCTCCAGAGAGGCGTAGCAGACCCCGATCTTAAAGGCGCCACTTTTGCCGACGTCCACTATCCAGCTGTGGGTGCCAGAGGACATGGACAGAGATCCCAAAGCATTGGGCCAGGAGTCAAAGCGAGCCGGGTCGTACGGGGAAGACTGGCGGGACTTCTTTTGGAGGAAGGTCAAAGTGCGTAGGTCTTCAGAGAGGGAGAGGAGTGGGCTGACTGTGCGCTCATCAAACTTTAACAGAGGTGATCCATAAGCTGTGTGGAAAGGAACAGATGGGTCAGAATCCGGGCTGTTTCTTAACATAAAGCCAAACTAGTTCACAAGATATGAATTATGTTCAGATTATGAGTATGCATGTATGTATGTCAACTTTTGTTAATTTACCTTGCCATTAAATGACAATGGAAATAGTCTACTCTAAAGAAATAATGTTCTATCATTGCTTTTCTATGTAATAGAGATCCTCACACACGTAACATCCAGTTAAGTCAATCTGCCTTGAACTATTTGGACATAATGTTGAGGTTTAAGTGTTACAACTTAGAGATGCAACATATACCTCACATATAGTAGATAACACTTTGATAGATTTTAAGCAAAGGCAACTCATAGCAAAACCCAAATGATAACGTCACCTTATCTCGCGATATCCTACGCAGACGTTCTGTCTGCAGTGAAGAGGGAATGAAGATTCACTCACCTCTAACGTGCTCTGAGTTTGATTGAGGTTTTTATTACAAAGAGCACTCATAGGCTTTGTATAGAGAATTGAACTTTCAACCCCAAGTGAAAAAAAAGAGAAAAAAAACCAACATGATAATGTCACAGCAAAAACTAACCTACTCTATCTTTATTCAGTAGCACACGGCAAATTTGATACCTTCATCTTATTACACACTCAACACAAAAACTGGAGGCACATTGTAAATGGTACAAATGCTAGGATGTAACAGCACTTAATGCTTCACAAATGATCCTTAAATTTAGACATTTTAACATTTGTGGCAAAATGAGAAACAGTATGTTAGTAGCTTCATGTTTTAAAAGACGATGACTACTACATTTTTGTAATTTTAATATTTTGATCAGTAATGGAGTTTTATACTACTTTCTAAATTGAAGTTTCTACATAAAAAACAACACAAAAAACAAAACGCGTATATTTAGCCACCTTACACTATTAATTTAAAACATGTTTTGACTGAATTTAGGACTATTGAGTCCTTTCTGACATTCAAATATATTTGAATGCAAATGTAAATATTTACATTTACTATGTGAATTTTTTTACTCTGTTCACAAGAGGTGGCTAATAAATTTGAAAAGAATAATGTATTTTACAACAGTCAGAGCATACAGTCATCTTGTATGCCCCTGCTGAATCTCCAGGATGTAGTTAAATGTACAAACCATTGGGCCCCAGCAGCAGAGCAGTCGCCCAGAGGCCCCTCAGCAGCTTGCTGTCGATACAGGCTGGGTTCAAGTTGAGCTGGTCGGTGTCACAGGGCTTCCCGACTCCTTCAGTTTCCTCTACCCTAACACAATCACACAGAAGAATCAGAAGTGAAGCGAAACCTCCAGTATCTTGTCAGTAAGAACAAATATTTGTCATATGAATAAAGTAGTACCTTTCAGCAATTTCTTGGACACTGGTCTGAAAAAAAAGGAGCCAGGAGGAAAGTGATTATTCTCAGTAGTTTATGACTCTTATCGACCTGCAGTTATTTATGAACCTAAGACTTTCCCACCACCGTCATAACTCCATCATGTGTAAACACCCCTAGCCTCTCACCACTAGCTGTGCGTCGCCAGCGTGAGTCAGCGTGTGCACCAGGCGGGAGCGTGTTTGCGACAGACTCGTCAGAGCGTGGTTCCAGTGAGCTCTCTGGGTGAGGAGGCACTGCTCCACCCGCTCCTCCTCCCTCTGCACCTGCTCCAGGAGGCGCTGCTCCTCCTCCTCCAGGGCCTCGCGGGCGGCGGCGACCTGCGCGAGCACCTGCTCCCTCGCCCTGCTCGCCGACGCCTGGGTGAAGACACAGCAGAAGGTGTGGGAAGTAGATCCGGAGGTTTCAGTATCAGTTATTTTTCCTTCTGATTGCATTAAAATTTCTTCTGGTTCGGGTAAGCGCATTTTTCAAAGTGCATTGTTAAAGTATTCACACAGCATGGACTTTTTGCAATGTATTTGATATGTTATAAATGTAATGCATTTATTTTAGCAAGTTAGCTTGAACCCGCAAGATGACAACATCTCTCTAACTTGCAACACAGTGAGAATACAATTAAATAAACTTGGTTGCAAATCTAAGGTTTTATACTTCTAGACACAATAAACACTCTTATTAGGAGATTAATTCAAGGACAGATGAAATGCAATACATAACCACATAGTGTTTTATTTATTCATGATGTTAAGTAGTGACACAATCATTATTTAAGTTTGAAAATTTTAAACTTTGATGTGATAAATACCCTGTGAGATTCAATTGAAAAATAAACTAATCTATTGAACCAAGAAAGTTTAAGTACACAAAAACGTTGCAATCATCTGGTTGCCTAAGTAAGCACACCCTTGTAATAATGTGAAGGATCAAAAGTAATCTTGGTGTACAAAGAAATCCATAAGGATTATTTTGCAATAATATAATATGCCTATTACATTAATGCCGTCTGAGAGATATTGTCTTGTTTTTTAAGACAGACACTTTCCAGTGAAGCTGCCGTGCTAAAGAAATGACTAATTAATTAAGATTTATACAATTTCCATATCAAAGAAAATCAAATAATATGTTTTATATAAAAAATTAGAGGGAAACCTTTGTTCTGACCCAATTAGTTAGCATAAAGAATGCATCACTTAACGTCTACTGATTAAACAATGCATCACTAATTAATACGTCAGGTTTTGTTAAATTGTACGGGGGTTTTTTTGTCTTGGTTTATAGATATTTGGCCTTTTTATTGTTGACATGTCTTATACAAATATTCCAACTTTTATGAAGAGAATATTCAAAAGGGAACTTGCTGTACTCCCTCTCATGTTTCTCTGTAATTAGTGGTTATACCCTTAACTTCTGCTTCTTTCACTACAAAAATTATAATGTCTCTTTTGACCCTGACAGGTACAAACACAAAATGTCGGAGGGTCATAGACTTGTCCTTGAAGAGAAATATAACACCTTTAATCACTCACTGAGTAAACATGGGAATTTTCTGAAATCTCCACATTGTGACATTCTTAGAAAGAAAACTTTTGACCAAACACTGTTGATCAGGAATTTGCACATCAGAAGAAGGAGGCGATGGTAGAAGCAAACAAACTAATACATCTGAATTCACAGGTCTAAGTCTTCACTAATGCTGTAAAAGAATCAGTTTTATTTTTGGTTTGCAAACTGGTCACCTATAAAACTGCACAAGCATGACGAGGGGCTCCCTCTAATACGAAGTCTCATTATGTGCTTGCAGGTTGATAAGTACAAGGGGGTCACATTGGTTTTGTTGGAAGGTTATGACCAGGTCTCCAAAATAACTACTACCATACTGCATGAGTATTTAGATTTCTTCGGCTTTTTCAATATTGTGTCACGTTTCAACCATAAACTTCCATCAACTGAGTTTGGATTTTATGTTAAAGACCAACACAAAGTAGTGCACAAAGTTCAAAGAAACATCAGCTAAAATGCAGAAAAGAAAGGAATGTATTTGTATTTTGCAGCTTTAACGATGGTAAGGCCATAGGTAACAGAGAGAGAAAAGTTGAGGAGAGGTTTAAAGAAGGGTTATAAAGTTGTAACATGACAAAATGTTAAAAAGTTCAGGAATTATCAGGTTACTGCATCAATTACTGCAACATCTTTAGGATTGTGTGAATATAAACAGCTACGAACACTTACTGCTGGAAAAGATATAGAGCAGGGTTTCACAATATGACAAAAACAAGTGATGTATGATAGTATACTAGTGACAGCTACAGTAACAACATAACTTGGGATAAATCAGCTAATAATTAAAAAGTGTTAACATCTTCCTGCTTTGAGTTAGTGACGAGTCTGCTATCATTTTTTCAATTGTTATTTTCATTTCAACGAAAAGCCTTTAGGAGGAGAGGAATTGAAAATATTACAAGAGATGATTAATCAGTACTGGTACTGATGAGACCAACTATAGATTAGGTTGATTATTTTTATTGTCTGTGTGTTGCAATTTGTCCATTTTCAGATGGAGGCTTCAATCCATCTTATATCGTCTCAATTAAAAAATTCCTTGAAGGGGTGATATTGTGTATTTTCCCGACACTACATATATCAAACATAACTTGAAAAAAAAATGACTTCACAATTTATCGTCTTGAAACTGGCCTCTGTCTCTAAGAAGCTCCTACTCTTTCTGACACTCTGCCATTAGTACATCATCACAACAGTTCCTAGGCACGTTGAAGTGAGAAGTAGTTTGTATGAACAATTTAATGAAGTGTTTGCTAATGGCTGCTGCCACTAGTCTAGAGGAGTTCTGCTGGAAAGATGTGGGGGAGGGATACTGTGTGGTGAAAGCTCGACTTGGGACAACTCCAAGGAGAAACTTTGTATAAAAATCCTGAATAGCTACTGTGGGAGATTCAAGGAGTCCTCAAACAAGCATGAAATAATCAGAGCAACACTCCAGGTATGTTTTTGATGAGGGGGAAACATTATGACATGATATAGCGCTTAAAAAAGTAGATTTTACACAATGTCTCCCCCAGCCCTTTAAAACATTGCAGTAATCTGTTTTTAATTAGTACAAAACTATAGAATTATTGTAAATTAGGTGATTAAAATGATTTCCAGCCCTTTGAGCAGCCCATGGATCTCAGTATGTGTCTGTACAGCTCAAGTGACTAAAGGGAAAAGCACTTTTAGGAAACACCTGCTTTCTAATTACTGGTAAAACAGGCTCTACTTGTAGCATCAGCTCCCGGTTTCCCTGTGCGACCAGCAGCATTTCTCACCTGCAGCTTTTGCTCTTTGGCCGTCAGTGTTTGCTGGATGAACTTCTCTATGCCCAGGGCCTGCAGCTGGATTTTTTCACACACATCCACCAGCTGGTTCTGGAGAAGAACAAACACACATATGATTGCTCAGTGTTAGGGCCTTAGGCTCAGTGTTAGGAGAATGTCACAATGCTGAACCAGGCCAGCTGGTAGGACAACAAGAAAATCCTGTCCTCTAAAATACCAGACACATCATCAAAAGAGAAGCTGTGGCACACCCTGGAGAGAATTTAGGTAAATATTGACTTGGAAAACACACTTAATGTAGTTTCCATAGTTTATCAGTGGTTCTCTCAGAGTTTGATAATAAAAGTTACATAGTTTTAAACTTTGGAATGCAAATTACTTATACGAATTACTGTAAAATAATGGGTTTCTTGACTAAAATGAAAGTAACATGTACATTTTACATAAATAAATAAAATAAAATAAAATCACCTGTTGGAGATTAGTTTAAATTTGATTGTGAAGTCTTACCCTGACCACGCCGACTCTGCGGGCCAGCGGGGCCACGCTGTGTTCCCGGCAGGGGCCCTCGTTGGCGCAGCGGGAACAGACGAGTTTCTGCTCGGTGGCGCAGAACCAGTCCAGCTCGGAGTCGTGCTCCGCGCAGACCTCGCTTTCCACTGAGAAGATGCCGGACTCGGTGTCAGAGGCGGCGGACGTCGGTGAGGTAGCTCCCCCGCCGCCGCCGCCGCCGCCGCCGCCGCCGCAGGTGCTCTGATGGGACGAGGCAGTGTCCGCCTCCTCCTGCTCCGGCTGCTGCTCCTTCATGCCGCGGGTCAGCACAGAGAAAATGGGCTGCTCGGGATCAATTTTCAGGCATGTCTCGGCATTTAAGGTCTCTACAGATGTAGTAGGAGACGAGCATGTTAAGTCACATTCGGTAAATCCCTCAGTCATGGCACAATAGGAGAACAGGTGCGCACCGGCGGAGTTGTGAGAGTCGCACCTATGAGGACCAGCGCTGTGACACAGGTATAACAGGTGAGCGGAACACGGAAGTGACACGGACATGAGAGGTCAGAGCTGAAAGCAAATCTTTCTGTCCCACCTGTTTTTCTTTTCTTGGGCGTCAGCTGTAACCGCATTTAGGTTACGCATATTAATGTTTTACAAACAGTCAAAGAACAAACTCTTTAGTACATCTTCATGGTTTGATAACTCTGTTAAGCAGTGGACTTTACCAAGAATATCCACAGGCAATGACTTTTTACATCCACTTGAGTGGAAATTATGTTTAGCCATTCTTGTGTAACCAGTTCAAAATCCGTGTGATAATAGCATCTTGAGTTTGAGTTACTATTTGACATTTTCTCAGGTTAATCGCTAACTTAAGAGTGCTTTTAATGGGATTTTCAGTGGTAAAACAACACAAGCTGTGTAAAGGAAAAGTCGAAAAAAGTCATCTTTGTTTATACCAGCCTTATACATCAGGCGACTGAACTTCAAGGGCTCCATCAATCTTTCTAACTCTTGTCAACATCCCCACTAAAGAAAAGTATCCACACTTTGGTATAATGCTGCCATCACCATATTTCACAGAGGATGGTGGTCCAGAGTGAAGTGCAGTGTTAGTTTCATGCCAAAACTTATGGTCTCATTAGAGCAGAGAAACTTTTCCCACATGTTTGTTGTATCTCTCTCTTCCTGTCTGCTTTTTTAAATTCACCTTGCAGTGTGTTAAGGAGGGTGGCCATGTGTTGTTTCATTGCCTACCTATGCCTGATTTTAAACTTCTTCATTGCTTTATCCCTGACCTGTTTGGTTTGAAACCTTCATGATGGTGTTTTCCTCACAAATACAGTATAATATAAATAATTCCAACTTCTAATGCCTTCAAAAAATAGCTGGATTTATGTTAAGATTAACCTGGTGGAGTGGTTAAATCATATCTCAAGCTCAAAAACGTTACATGGAAGAAGAAAAAAAGGGAAGCAAAAATAGCTTTGGATTGGCCATAAAATTCCCTTTGCTGTCGTGTGCATTGTTTTGCTCAAGGACAGTGACTTCAGATTTCTGTTATCTGTGCTTGATAAAAATGTTCTGTTTGTTTCTCCTTGGCATTAGATACAATAAGAGAACATCTTATTATTTTATTGTATTTTTCAGGGAGGATGGGTGTGATAGATACTTGGTTTCATCATGTAATGCGCAGGGATCAGTGATACAGCCACTCCTCAGAGACAGGTGGTTTGGAAATAGTTGAGCAACACTCTGGTCCATGGAAAGCTTCAAGGAATCTTAAAAATTAAAGGTGGCTTAAACACCCCAAACCACTGTTCTGTCAGCTTTTAGTAGAAAAAAAAAGTTTGATCTCTAAAACAAGTTAAAGATTTAACATATGAAAATTATCAGTGTTGTTTATCAGTGCCAGATTGAAATAAGGCAACAAAAAGTGTCAAATTTTTAGTTTCTTACAAGCCATGTGAGGACATAGGAAACAAGTAGAAGAAGGTGCTCTGCAGTTAAATATCAGAGGAAGCAGAAGAAATCCTGCACTCAAGGTACTTGGGAGTATTTGATAGAAGTCACAGGCTAGATTGAATACATCCAAGCTCAAAGCAGGTGACAAAGAGTTGAGGACACAAGAGCCATTGTTTGGCCAACATGAATAAACTCTTGTGTATGTGTTAAAACCAGCAATGACACAGAAGTGTTTCCCCTCAGGGGATGGTGGCTTTTGTCCACTATGTGAAGAAAGAATATATGACTAAATGTAAAACATCCACAGTAAATATAAACAATAAAATCTGTAAACTTTGTTAGATTAACTTTCATGTTTCTCTTTTTACACACGCGATTATTTCTGTACCCAATTCCAAATCTCTACCAGCTAGATACAAAAACATTTTTTTAAGTTTACCTCAGAAATAAAGACAGCTAATAATTTGGATTGCTTAATTGATTTAAAGTAATTCTTGTTTACACATTATGTTTAAAATTAGAGACATAAACCTAAGTAAGATTTTATTTTAGGTTCTAAAATATGGTTTTATTTAACAATACCAAAATTAACAGATCAAAGCTTTTTACTTTTTTTTTTTATTTTAAAATACTATTGCAAGTGAAAAGAAAGTATTTCAATTCAAAATTACTTTTTGTCTTCAGCTCAACTGAAAACCCTTTTCTGAACGAGGCTATGCAGAAAAAGAGCTGTAATACAGTTTGAAGTCAGTAGAGGGCGCTGACTGGTTTCACTATTTCAAATGATCCCATTCTGGTCACCTGACAGATTGTCGGGACTGGGCGTATCACGTCACTGGTATGAGGTATTGAAAACTTTTTAAATAATGAATGAATTGACATGAAGAGATTCCTTCTTTATGAGTGATCGATAACAGCTCAGTGTCTCATTCTCAGAGAATTCCTGATCAGTCAATTACTGCTCATTTGTTTTATTCAGTGACTATTTTTGTTTTATATAAAAACTACTTTATGTACAATGACTTCAAATCAGAGACTGATAACTGCACGCAGAAATTCCCTGCAAGTAATTTTTTTTATGAAACACAAGTAGAAAATAAACATTGTGACATTCCAGTCCTATTTGTAGTCTTGATGCACATTATAAAGTTTATCTAAACACTGAACTTTCTAGAAGAGCTTGAGCGTATTCATGTTTTGTGGAGAAAAACAAGTAATATTAAATGCTGAATTGTTGTGTTGCAAGTTAACTGAAGAGTAGCACCGACACAGTTGACAGATTATAAATATGTGATGCATTTGTGAAAAATAGCATTCACAGTTTTAATTTATTACATTTGTTGAAAATACGTAATATTTCTTCCTTCACACCTAGAAATATTTGTCATAATGGACATAATTTTTGTGTGATTAGAGGAGAGTGAGAAAAAGAGGACAAAAAGGGGAATTTCAGATTCCTTATTTCTCCACTTATTTATTGTTCTTTTTTTCTTTGAATTGCAAGACCTGAAATTGTGTTATAATTCATTAGTTTGTCAAGAAACCCCTCCCAACCCCACTAGGGACAAGGGTGTACAGATAATGGATGGATGGATGGATAGTTTGTCAAGAAATATTAGAGGTATATTAAAAACGATTAGTATTTTTTTGTCCTGTCAAATGAGAAGAAAATATCATGGAACCCTCATGGTCCTGTAAAGAGTCCATAAGGTTTATTGCAAATGAGTATTGCCATTTATAGGGAAACAATGATGTCACTAGCATCATTACTCAGCAGACTCAATCAACTAAAAATTGGACATAATTCATGTGACTATTCATCAAGCGTTTAATAGCCTTTAATCCTTCATGACTGATCAAAACACTTACCTATAGCCTATATATAAAAGTCACTTTGGAGAGTTAGTTAAAATGCAAAAAAAGATCAAAATATTAATTGTGTTAGGGAGCTACATGTGCGTGGAATTTTATACTAAATGTATATATATATATTTACAGGAGTGCTTTGGAGCTAATTTTGTGTTGACCTTTTCAAGACCCTTAAATATGTGAATTTGTACCTGGTCTGACACCAAATTTTCCTGAGTCTTCATTAACTAACAACAGTGTGGTAGGAGTTGTATTAACTACATTAAGTACAGGAAACTGTTCAGCTAAACTAAACTTACACAATTTATTTCTTGTGTAATTTACAGATTCTATGAATCCTGTTTTTATTCATTTGTCCTACCCCAAACAAACGCAATTTATAGTAAATTCCAGCCATTACATCTTGTACTTGCTGAAAACTAACATCAGCAGCGCCAAAATAATTACATCAGGGATCAAGCCATCTGACATTTCGCGCGAAAAATAAACGGATGTGATCACGAGAGTCCATGACGTAAAAATTTTAAATGGGCGGTCTTTACTAGCTATCCGTCTCTATTGTCCGACGTGATTGCACGGTGTGTCAGTAAAAGTCAATCTGATTGGTCTTTCTGATGAGTAGGTCTAAACCCCGCCCCTCTCCCTCGACGTCTCGCTCGGCTTCTTGCTCTCCAGCGGCCGTGTGTCACCGAGGCTGGGCTGCGGCCAGACGGAAGGCTGGAAAGCGTTACTTAGCCCAAAGGTGGTATCGCAGCGGGGCTGGCCCGTCCGGTTTCACACCCGAACAAATCTTGCAGGTTGAATCTCACGGCCCACTGTGTCATCACCGTCCGTTCCCCTGATGTCGGATTTCAAGCTTGGGATTGTACGGCTCGGCCGTGTAGCCGGGAAGGTGAGCTGGATCCCAGTACTGCCATGTGCGGCCGGGGGAGGGCCCGCGGGGATCTCGGAAGACGTATTAAAAACCTCATTAATGCTGGCTAGTGGGTAGAAACAAAAGGCAGTAGTAATATCAATGCGGCTGTGTGTGCGATAAACGGCTAGCTCTACCGTTTTATGCGCGTTTGAGCGGATTAGAAAAGCCGGCCGAGTCGGACTGCTGCTCTGAACTCTGCCGCTATCACGGATTCAAGCTAACACTAGCATGTAGCTTTTTCGTTGGATAGCTTTTAGCAGGAAGAAATGTCCCAAGTTTGAACACATCTAGTCAGTTTGGGTCTATGCCCAGAGCTGTCAATACTGTTGTCGCTTTTTCCATCATTTTTGTGCGAGTATTTTCACGGTAATAGACAGAATTCAGCGGCGATGCTGTTAGCATCACCTCGTTAGCCGTGATATGTGGATAACGCTGGAGTGTCCGAATGAGAAAATCAACGCCACGCTACACCAAATCACAAATGTCCTACTTTAAATATATAGACTAGTCCTGTTGCTCTGGCATTACAAAAAATAATTATATTTTTAACAAAAACGTGAAGTTAAACTGTGTCTGACGGTGTCACAAGACACTCCCGATTCCAGTGTTGGGAGTCGTGGTCAAAGCTGTGACCAGTCCTGCATCCCCCGCCTCCAGTCAGTCAGTAACTTGTCATTTGTCCGTAATTTTTCTACACCTGAAAGACCCCATCCCTTGCGATCTGTCAGTGGAAACTGGGTGTCATGTTGCATAATTGGACGCGTCTGGTGCGAAGACACCGACACCGGCGTCCTGTGCATTGCATTATTTCTAGCGCTGACCTAATATGTGTCTGTAACTCGCGTTTGTCAGGTGGCTCAGGTGGGTCTCAGCTGGTTAAAACGAGTCTCCTTTATGTAAGGCCTGGTAGTGACTCATCTAAACAATCCGAGCAGTTTGTGTTAAAATTTTAGGTTCTATTCCCAGAATTTGGACTCTCTTCATTCATGTTGCAAATGTCACACTACCTTGCATTATTATAGTTAGTTTCAACAGTTTGATATCGCAGCCTCTGCATGCATTTTACTTTAGAAATGTCCACCTCCTTATTCTCTACATTTGGAGGTGAATGGAGAATTTTTCAGGGAATGAAAATGATTGTGTAATGATTCATTTCTTCTGTTAAGAAACAAGCTTTTGGATTTGAGATGCATTAGGTGAAAATTTATATCCTTCCTGTGTCTGGAGTATAAAAAAGTATTATTAATTAATATTGTAGCGGAGTAAATCTGTTTTTATTAGTTGTCTTGCTGCACAGTGAAGCACTTCTTGCCTTGCAGCAACTTAAATTTTTCCTGCATTTCTCATTTCAGACGAAATACACTCTGATTGACGAGCAGGACATACCACTAGTTGAAAACTATGCTTTTGAGGTAAAGTGTCAGAATGGTTTCTTTTTGGCCTGCACCACATTTCTCCAAAACACCAGCGAGGGCCGTTAACCTCACTTCCTTTTTTTTTTTTTTTTTTTTTTTTTTTCAGGCTCGCATGGAGGTAGATGCTGACGGCAATGGTGCAAAAATCTTTGCTTATGCTTTCGACATCGGCAAAGGCCGCTGGGCTGGAAGGCCGCTGCACGAGCTGCTGTGGTGAGTAACTTATTTTGTACGTTACATTTTCTCCTTGGATATTCTCAATGGCTAAATCATTCTTGTGATTGAAACATATATTTTTATATTGACGTTTACAGAAATAAACATCAGAACAAGCAAAAATGTAGTAAGACATTATACGCAAACTGATAAAGTCAGAAGTATTGTTCCACAAAAATCTCTTTCCATAGTTTGTGAGGTGAGTCCTTGGTGCATTGTTTGCAGGTAATTTCTTGCATAATTGCCAAGGTGAAACGTCTTAACACTTTTGAGTGAGAAAAGCCAACAAAGAGAAATATTTCATTTCAAAGTGATTGTACACAATCACATATAAAATGCATCTTTTATATGTATTTTAAATCCAAGTTTCAGAGTGTGAAGTTTTGATTGTATTTTCTCACTGGTGGTCTATGGTACCCTGTATTAAAGAAGATGCTTAAACAAATATTTAACCTTTTGTTGCTATTAACATCACCATTTCCCTCGTATGGAAACATTCAGAAAAATTCACCTGCCATAACAGTGTCTCAGCTCCGCTCTTGATTTAAAAAAAAAGTTTTTAAGTTATTTTCTGTATATCTAATACCTAAGATGGATTTGCTTCCACCAAACAGTTTGATTTCTTGTTACATTTAGGGTTCACAGAAAAATGAGAATTTAAATATTAGATTTTTCCAGACTTTTTTTCTTTTCTCTGTTTTCTAAGAGCAGGATTAAATTTATGCTTTTGTATGATTTCTCACATCGCTGATATTGCACTTCCTGTTGTCTTAGCAGCGTAAAAATGAAGTTAAAGAGGACATGTGGTTCATAAAAGGGGTTGAAAAGGCCAAACAATGCACTAAAACTGCTTTTAGTTGGTTTGCTATTGGTTATTTGGTTATTTAACAAATGACAAAATTATATGTGACAAAAAATGCTTAAAATAATGTGCAATTAGTTTAGGATACTACATTTCCTTGGTATTCAAAGGCCAGGAGTTATAGATTTCCAAATACTTTGCTAGGGAAGAGTTAAAAACAAGTTCTTACTTTGATAGTTTTCTCAGTTGAAACAGATCTGTACCTGGCTTTAAAGTCACTGATGTGTGCAAATTTGTAAAAAATTGTGTAGCTTTTAATGCTTGGATTACTGATGCTATACACCACCCACATTCCCAACTATTGGAGGAGGAAAAACATCCTTTATAAAGTTAAGCTTTATTTATGATGGAGATGATCATAAAACTTTTAGTTAAGACCCTTTGCATTCATTCTCTTCTGGATAAACGAGAGTAACACCATTCTTTAAAGCTTTGAGTTCTCGACGTATTCCTACAATATTGCTTACTTTCCTCCTGTGCGCTGGTGGAAACACGTCTGACTTGTTGGTCTTTATCCAGGGAGAAGCACAGAGGAGGCATTGCCCCCAGTTTTCAAGTCATCCACATCAACTCTGTGACGGTGGATAACCGGCTAGACAACCTACGACTGGTACCGGTGGGCTGGAGCCCCAAGCCCGAGGAGATCTCCAGCAAGCAAAGGTAACATCACCTATTTACATCTGTGGCAGAGTCCTTACACAACTAATAAGATAAGTATCAGCATTTAACAGCAGTATTGGTATTGAACCATTTAATGTGACATTTTGTTTTTTGTCCAGAGAGCAATCTCTGTACTGGCTGGCCATCCAGCAGGTCCCAGCTGATCCAGTGGAGGAGCAGTATCTGGAGCTGAGCCGCACACGCTACTACAATGCTAACGGGGAGCTAGTGGAGGAAGAGGAATGCTCCTGTACATACTATGAGTGTCATTACCCCCCTTGTTCACTCATTGAGAGGAGGGTAAGTAATCAGTGTTACATTTTTGGAATTAGTCTGAATTGATTTGCTTGGAGGCATGAAGTATTCATACTCCTGGAACTTTTTAATTTTTGTAATACACCAGATTTTCACCACATTAGGATTGGGCGATTAATCAATGACATCGATATCAAATGTTTGGTTAAATTTTTTGAAATATTGGGATATCTTTTCAGCAATTCACTCCTTTGGTTTCCATATTTATCATCTTGCTTGACAAGCATGTTTTATAGCTTTTATTTATTTGGTCTTTTAATGTACATCAACTTTTCGATGACGTAAATTTTCAACTTTAATATTTTTTTTAATTACAAGAATAAAGTTGCAATATTCAGAGAAAAATGTAGTAATTTTACGAAAACTCTTAATACGAAACTAACAAATATTAAAATGAGGAATGTAGAGAATCTTGTAATGTTATACTTTGGTATAGGTTTTACAGATAATTAATACTTAATAGAAATAATTAATCTTGTAACACCCCAACATCGAATTATCAGAAGGCAAATTTTGGAACGATGGTGAAAAGAAGTGAATCTATATCGAAGAAAAACCTCATGGACTGAGGCCATCACAAAAGATTCTGATGACATCTTTCTCATAATTTTGGGAAGTTATTTTTCTGGTAAAATTGCATATCTATTTACTTATATTATGACTATATTGTCATAATAAAACATACATTTTTGCAGCTGGGCCCTAATATGATTCATTTTGCAAAGCTTTTTATCACAGTAGGGATAATAGAAATAGAAGCTGCTTTTTGAAAATACAGTATTTTTGCTCATTTTTAATTTCTCTTTTAGAAAAAAATTGATAAAAATTGGATCATCTAAAAAAAAGTTTATTTTATTTTTAAGCCATATTGCCCAGCTCTCAGGAGATGGTTCACCTGTGTGGGATTTAATCTCTGTTTAAATCCAGCTGTCCTCTGAAGGCCTCATAAGTTTGTTGGAGCACATTAGTGAACAAACAGCTTCACAAACACACAGAAATCTGACAGGAAGATTGATTCATTTTGCAAAGCCTTTTAGATTTGAATAATTGGTACAAAGTACTATTGCCTGAATTTAAATTCATGTCACACCCTCAGATTCGTTTTGATTTTACTTTTACTTTACAGGGACTCTTAAGTTCTGAAAATTCAACATCATAGGACAGTCTAAAACCTGCAGGTGGAATATTGACCGTCTCACCCCCGTCTCTTCACAGCTGCGGGAGTTTAACATCTGCGGCCGCTGCCAAGTGGCCCGCTACTGCGGCTCCCAGTGTCAGCAGCGGGACTGGCCCGCCCACAAGAAGCAGTGCCGCGAGCGCAAGCGGGTGCTGGCGCTGGAGTCGGAGCCCGAACGGTGATCAGCCCTCACCCTCGACTGTGAGAGAAGGAGGAGGAGGGTCAACGGGGGGGACAGGGTTAGATTTGCGGGAGGGTCAGGGGAGGGGACAAACACGAACTCGCTGACTAGAGAATTGATGACAGAAGACAATGTTTGATTGACTGACAGTTCAGGCGCTAATGACATGGAGGAGGGGGAAGAAGAACACAGCAAAGACATCTGCCACTTCCCAGAACTCACAACTCTCCATAGCTTGCTTTTCATGTCGATTGCAGGGAATTTTTTTTTTCTTTTTCTTTTGTCTCTATAGTTCTCATGGAGGGAGAACATTGAGCTCAACCTGCTGCTATAGTTTTCTAAGTGAGGGGAGGAGGGTGGAAGAGTTGTCTCACTGACAAACTTGACAAGCTCCTTTGGACCACAGACGAACAGACGGTTCTTGTCATCCACTTTCGTTCCTCCACCCCGCCACGCCTGCGCTAACTGCGGAGGGAGGGCGGGACGACGGGGCTACAGGACCCGTCGCTAAGCTGGTACAACGGGACATGGACCTTCTCACTGTATCGCTCCGTCTCCGACCGCCCTCATGCAACTAAATGGCTGCTGCGTTCATGATCACACCCCAAGCACCTCGTCTCGTCCTTCTCCCCCCATGCTGATTTCACCAATTGGATAACACTACCAGTATTGAGTGTATATGTGCGGGTGAATGCAAGCAGGTGTGTGTGTGTGTGTGTGTGTGTGTGTACTGCCAATATGTGCTGAAGGACATTAAAAATGGTGGCTCATTGGTCAGGTTTAATGTATGTCTTTTTTTTGCTCTTAAAGGGGCCATATTACCCAATTTTAAATGTCCTATTTAATCAGAAATTGGTGGTTTGAAAAATATTTTCACTGTTCTATAAAAAAAATAGCTGCCAAAATAAAGGCTTAGTTTTCTACTAGAAATTTTTCCTGTTTATTTTTGCTTTAATTGGTTGGATTAGGCTTGTATTTTCTTACTTGTCTCACCCAATGCTGGATTTTTGCATTATTTATCTGATCTTTTCCTGTTGTTGAAAATTCGATGTTACTCAAACTGCCCCTTCCAATCACCCCCATTTAAATAAAAGCACCGATGGCAGCAGAATCAGACTAATCATGTTCTCAACTCACAGGAAGTATCTTGACCAAAGTCTGCTCTTGGTTTCTGTAGCTTGTTGCTCCTAACTGGTTCAAATCCTTCCTTCCAGTACGTCTCTGTTTGCCTCCAGCCGTGTTCTTTTACAGGTTTATGGTTTGTATGCATCCATTGGAGAGGGTGCTGCTCTTTCGTTTTTTTGTTGTTTTTGAAGAAAATCTATAGAGATATATTTATTTAATAACTTGATTGTGAAATGTGTTAATATTTGAAGGTAAATATAAGAAACGGGACCTTTTCTAGCTGACTGCGTTTGGGTTGAGTTGAAAATTTCTCCCTTCTACTGGATTTTTGTGCTTTCGTAATACCCAAGTGAGTCCTCAGTATTGCCCTTCCATTTTTTATTTTTTATGTTATTTTATTTTTTCGGTGAATACACTGCACACTGTCTTTGTCACTAAAATCTTCCATAAAGGGGGATGTCTTGGGGAGAGGGAAAACTTGAATTTCCTGCTACAGAAAAGTTTGGAGACTGGTTGCTCTCAACGTCTGCCTTTGTTTCCTACAAAACAAAAAGTGAACTGGTGGACTTTATTCTCCAATCACCTGCCTTCCTTGTATTTCCTGCGATGCACACCTATTAAATGTGTCCTTGTGTCTTAGACGAGGAGTACGAACACTTGAGCATGTGTTTTCGCTCATGTACATGCAAGTTTTTTTTTCTTATTTTGTGTCTGAATCTGAATAGGTTTTCAATACTGCACTAAAACTTGGTTCCTGCTGTTTGCGTTCATTTCATTAATGGATTGAAAGGAGGGACGTATTTTTTTTTTTTTCCCCAGAGTGTACAGATTGCGTCAAAAAAATTTGTTTTTCTAAAAAAATTTAAGCATTAATCACCTAGAAATAAAGAGCTACACTATGTGAAAGGAAGTAGAGTTGGAGATAATTGCCAGTTGCTTTTCCATTGTAAAATGATAATAAAGGTTAAATGAACCTCAGTTGCTGCTGTTGGCTCAGTTTTAATAGGGATGTGTCTCAAGCAGATTGTTGGCACTGGTGTAAACGAACGCTAAGGCTAGATCTTGTTTTAAAATATTCTTGGATATCAAAATGGCTGTGCTTGTCAGTTCAATCCAAAACAATATTCTTTGTTTTGGATTGGAAGCCTTTCCTATTGTTTCCCACAGAAAAATGTGAGAATATTTCAGCTTTTATTAAAAATAATGGATACACTTTGCAAAATACTCTTTCAGAGAAAAAAATTGCATAGTATTCAGCAAATATAGCATTAATATTAAGATTTTCAGCTTTATTTTACTGTAGCCAGATGTTCAGAGATGAAAAACTACAACAATCTAAAATCATACAAATGCAGCAATATTTAGTGCCTCGCAAAAAACCTTTTCAGTTTGTCATGTCAGTGTATTGGGATTTTAAGTGACACACCAACATAAACGGTGCATATACTGGTAAAATATAAAACATTTTTTAACCCTGAATAAAATCAAGGAAAACCATTTGTCAGAAGTTACTGAATTGGTCAATAGGATACATTTCAGTTTGCCCTAAGTATCCAGCTGTCCTGTGAAGGCCTCAGTGGTTTGTCAGAGAACGTTGATGAACAAATGCATGAGGGCCAAACAACACAAAAAAAGTGATCAAAATAAAGTCAGAAGAAATCCTGTTTTAATGTCAGAGACACGGGGAAGGAGGTGCTCTGGATGGAAGAGATCAAAAATAAATGACATGCAAATTACTACATGTTAAGGAAACCTACGACTGCACATCATTATAACCCTATCTCTATACTAACGTCTGATTAATGTTGGGTAAATTGAGAGCGAATAAAAGCTGCCAGAAGCTGAAAAAGACTAAGATGGCGATGAACTGTCCAAGGAGATGAGTAATGAAGCTGCCAGAGCTACAATGCGTTCGATTGGCCCAGTTGACATCCAGACCTAATTAGGAATCTATGACAAGACTTGAATATTGACATTCATAGGTACTGCACTGTCAAATGAGCGAAAATGTCCCTCTTTAGATGAACAAAGCTGGTAGAGAAAACTTGCAGCTGTTTCTGAAACGTGCAAATAGCTAAAAACGACATGGTCTTCCTTCAGATATGAAATCGAGTGCTATTCCATGTTCATCTATGACAGAAAAATACATTGTGCTTGTAATGTGATGAGATATGAAAAAGTAAAAGCACCGCAGTTCATTTTTCTGAGTTCTTATTTAAAATTTGTTGTGAACAAAACAAAAAAAAAAGTTTAATGTTTTACATTAAACTTTTTCTTAACAGCACTTGAGCGAATGTGTCCAATCAGTCCTGTACTATTTCTCACATGTAGATAAGCGTTAACTCAGCCTGTATGAATCAAACTTAAACCTTTGAGTTTGTTGAGTCAAACAAGGCTCCTTTGTTAAGCCTGCTCTCATCCCTGAAGTTTTTCCTCTTTTCTCTGTGTAACCAGTAACAGATGTGCAGCTGCTTTCTGCGGCTCTTTGGTAACTTTATCTTCCATGTTGTTACTTGTGTCTCAGCAGTAGTTGAATTTTCTCCATCTGCTTCCTCTGCTCACGTTCTCCCGCTATTTCCAGGAGAATACTTAGGTTGTTTCAGGCCGCTGTGCTAAGTCAGAGGTCAGAAGGGAGGTCAAAGGTGCTGTCGTTGAAGCATGGCATCCTTAAACTAACACTATAGTGTGTATTGATTCATTTTTTTTTTTTGGGAAGTTATTTAAAAATGGTTACCGGTACATTCATTAGAATAGCCTACTTTTAATGATTAAGCTACAGGCAAAAATAGATCCATTTTTCAGATCAGATCAATGGTTAGACAGATAGGAAAACCAAGATATTATAAATGCATCATACTTCAGCAAATAACTTACTGCATGTTGACATATGAGCTAACAGATCTTTTAGAAATGTCCCTTTTGGAGCATTAGCTCCAAATGCTGTTTTATGTTATGTTAAATGTCTGATATTTTACAGACAGAAAGGTAGAAATGCACTCAGACAGATATATAACTCAAATAAAGGTAAAATATAAAAGTAATCTTATTTATATAGCACATTTTTAGATACAAGGAAATACAAAGTGCTTAACTTAAACTACAAATAAATAAATAAAATAAACTTGATGTTGATGTGGCCAAGACTTTAGCATGTGATTAATTTTCCTGGTGTTGGTAAGGGCTACTTTGTGCTGGTGTGTCACAAAAAAATTCAATAATGTACATTGAATGTACATTTATTGAATAAATCAATTAAGTTTTTTATGTTTTCATGAAAACATAAAAAACGTCAGAAACACGTCTAACAGACATTACATTTTGTTAAGTGCCATCTTTGAAATCATCAATACACATTATATGCTGGTCAGGGCTCTGTTATTGATGTGTATGGATATAATGGGATAAAAATATAAGGACATTTAAGAGTCATGAGCGTTGTTTCAATATTCTTCTTCTTCTTAAATTCAAGGAACCACGACACTTTTTCTTGAGTTGAAGGCCCAGAAACACTGGAGAGCAATTAGAAAAATGTTACAGTTTTTAAGTTTTGATCCTTTGAAACAACATAGCATATGAAGAAATAACGACTGACTCTAGACGTTTGCACATAAATAAATACATTTAATTATTCTCGTTTTCGTCTCTTAATCCTTTAACATAATAATTGAGCTATTACAATAATTTAACGAATATTTATTTCGATCCGTCCTGCGTTTCATTGTAGAGAAGCAATGTGTTGTAGCACTTTCGGGCCCTTAGGTGTCGCTGTTGTTTTATACACGCCCCTCTTTTTCTTCTCTTCTTGTTCTTCAACGCGGAAGTTTCATAACAGGGGAGTCATGTTGACATAATTCTTAAAACAGAAGCCTGTAATTTTAACCTCCTTGTCAACATGGTGAACCTCGGTCTGACAAAGGTGGACGACGCGATAGCAGCAAAACATCCCGTGAGAATTACTGTTGTTTGTTTTTGTCTGAAGTTGCAGACCTCTGACTTTATCATGAATATAAAATTAAAACATTTTATTTAATATATAACTGAATAACATACTGTAAATTCAGATATTCTGTCTTGTTTTGTTTGTCTTTCAGGGGTTGCAAAGCTACGCTGCGTGTCAGTCTCACGCGTTTATGAAGGGGACTGGAACCTTTGCACTAGGTAATGTTTTAATTACAATATGTTCCTTAAAATAGCATAAAAATAATGTTAATTCAACTGTGTCTTACGTGCAATAGAGTCACGTGTTTAACTTTTTTGTTTCCTGTATTATTAAATGGATTACAGCTTTTTTTTGTGCCAATTTAATACCTGTGTGAAAGTAAACTTGAGTTTAAAGCATTTTTAACCACAGGAGGGAGCTGTAATCTTTGACTATTTGGTACAAACTCTGGAAAATATTTAGTCACCTCTTAGTTGCTTTTTTCAGTAAAGCAAATGAATGTGATACCCTGCTGTTTCAATTTTCAGATGAAACATTTTGGGTTATTTTTAGAGATCAAATTGAGAAGTATAGGATCACTTTGTTTGTTTATGCAGTTCTAAACTATAGTTTGAATGTGCATATATCTGCAAGTACAAATGACAGAGTTACTTCTGATAAGAGCGGAAAAGGAACATTTATTATGGAAAAACATTTTCCTTTCTTATAACTTTGTTGCTTAAAACTTATCAGCGTATCTGTCTGTTATTTGTTCATCCTTCATTTCCTTTCCTTTTCACCTATAGTTTCCTTAGATATAAAGCTTGCCCACTGTATGAATAGCCCAAATAAATTCATAATGAACTCCTCTGTCTATATTTTAGAAATCAGCTACTTTACCCCCAAAATTACTTCTAGCATTTTCTTGTTATTGTGCAATTTTCTAAAAACATTTCAATGAACAACAGAGCAAAAGCAACAGTATGTATTTAAATTTCATATACCTTTGAGTTTCTAGTATTTAAGTTTTTATTCACTTCCTTGCTTGTCTGACTGAGGCGCCTTCTGTGATGCTGTTTCAGGTGTCGCAGGGTTTTTTGCCATCCAGAAGGCTCTGCAGATGAGACTCCCCTACCCCCTACAGTGGAATCTGCTCATATCAATAGGTGATAAGTTAAACTTCTTAAATACTCATGTTAGATAGACTGGAAAGATATTTGCTCCAATTTCTGACTGCCTTATTTGAAACCTCTTCTGTCAGTGGGGTCATCGTTTTGTAGTTACGCAGTAACTCGCTGGGAAACACAGAAATGCTCAGACCTTTGGCTGCTGCTAGAGACGGGTAAAGTCCCAGACAGATCACCGCCACCACCAACAGGTAGGACTAATGGAAATCCCTGTTGATATTGTTTAAATATGGATGAAAACATTTTTTTAAGGAACTTAGTTCCTCAATTTCTATGGATTAAGTCTGCAGAGATGGATTTCTATGCTTACCTTTCTTTGTGTTGGTCTTCCAGTATCTCATCCAGAGGATTCAAAAGCTGCTCAGAAGACAAAATATGGAGATGACATGGAATAAACATATTCTTTCTCCTATGATGCCTCTTTGCCAGAAAAAATATGTATAAAGACTGAGGAAAAAACCTACATTTTATATTTATTTGAAGTGTTTTTCATCTTACTTACTCATGTGCCTCAAGAAAGTAATTTTATTGTTTGGTTTCAGACTTCATGGGGTTTTTGAATTTCATAACGGCATTAAAGTAGATTGAAAAGAACTGAATTCACTAAATTGCAGGTCAGGGATTAATTTGCGTCTTTAGCATAAATCTGATGTTAAGCTTCTTGATCTGGTATTATTGTGTGGACATGTTGGTTTGTCATGCAACAGAATTAAACCTACCACCAGCCACTGGTTGTTTCTGTGCACGTATTATGGGATGTATCAAGCTGTTTGCTGGTACCCTTGTTTGCTCTGGGGATTTGAACCAGCTAATGATCGGATTTTGCTTCTAAGGACATGAACGTTAGTAAAAGCTGAAATCCAACAATTGAAAACGGCTTGCTGCTGCCTCTTGTGTCCACTAGAAGTCTATTGACCTGCCATCAATCCACAAAAGCTTAAATAAACTCATCATGTCTCAAAGAAACATTGACTTTATTCGTGTTCAACTGTTCTGCAGAATTATAGAAGAGTATTTGTTTCATTTATTTTTGTTATTTATACTGTCAATATCACAATAACAATCTCAAAGACTGAAAACTAACTTCTCTATTTACTTGATGCACAACACAACAACTTACCTAGTTAATGATTCAGTCACTTTAGGGCCTTCACAGTTTGGAAAATAAACTAATGTAGTTCTGTTTACTGTTAATCCAGACCTATTGAACAGATTAGAATGTCATTGAAAAGTTCATTTATTTCATTAACTGAAACCCATTAAATAGAATAATTGCAGGCAGACTGATGTTTTCAAGTAAGTAGGTGCTACAGTAACTTTCATCCAAACCAATTCACATTCTGCTGCAAACTTCTCCACTGCTAACTACAGGGGCACAGTATATGAATCAATAAAAGTATTCTAACACTGAACACACTCCATGAGGTTTGCAGACACAAGTAAATTGTTTGTCAATGTGAATCTTAAAAGTTCTGTCAGAAATCATAGCAGTCAACCTGCAAAAACTTAACATAGTGAGTCGTCCTGTTCTCTGCCCTTTTTGACAAGTACGCCTAAACTTGTGTGTTTTTAATCAGAAAAATGGAGGAAAAAGTGAATAATTCACCGATGAAGGTAGAGCTAAACCAGCTTGAATTTGTAACAGAATCACTTGCATAGTTTTCAATGTGTAGCTTTTATAAAAAAGATTCCATAAAACTGGCTTATGTCCAGACAGAATACTGTCAAGGTACCATGCTAAATGCCAGGATTAGATTTATGCAAAAAGGGGATAAAGACCTGAAGTTTGAACAATGTGCACATGAATCAATGCCTGTCACCCTCTTTAACATATACCATATCAATATAGATTAAAAGTTAATTAAAAACACAGGTTAAGGATGAATACTATCAACTTATTGCAACATCTTTTAAACAGAAAAGAAATTCTGGAAATTCAAATTAAAAACAAGAACGGCAGAGATATTTGTCTCATTTCTGCAATCTATAAACAAGTTATGCAGAAGATTCCAGCAGGGAGGATCATTTATGTTGAATATTTTTACATTGTTTTTGAAGCAGAATTATTTTTGTGGTGTCAATTCTGCCTTGAGACTGAAATGTTTTGAGTTTGCATTTCAGTTTCTCTGTCCCGTTGCTGGAGTTGCAAGTCGTACTTCACTTGGTTAAAATCTTTCATTGAGGCCCAAATGTATGGATTTTTATGTAGATTTTTATTGATTATGTAATACACAAATATTACTGACATGCCCAAAAATGTTAGAACATCAAGCCTTATTCACCTGCCCGAGAAATGTCCCAAAACTGGCTCACACCACAGGTGATTGCAAGCCACAGTCCAAGCCACTCTAAGCAACAACATAAAGTGCTGACAATATACCAGTGACGCAGACAGAAAATAAGAGCGATTCTGAAAATCAATCTATTTTAAGAAGGCTTTAGCATTGATTCATTATTCCCTTTTTTTCCTCCCCACGTTGTTTTCAAGCTTGAATCGTCTCCCCCACTCTGTTCCTCACCACTCACTGCAATTCAAAAATCTAATTCAGCTCCTCTCGAATACTTTTAAGCCTCTTCTTTGTATTTCTGCATCCCAACACAGGCTCCATGAACAGAATAAGCCTTGTCATGTATGCACTGATACTGCCATATATGCAGGCACTCACCCTGTTCGGCAGGGTGGATGTTAAGTTATTGACTGATAGAGGAAACACAGTTGCTGGTTTTGCTTAAAAAAAAATAAATAAATAAAAATTAAAGATACATGTCCAGTCCACTACACCACTGGTAGAGAGAGAAAACGAACCAAAAGCCGGTCTGACAGGATGACTAACGGAAAGGTTTGCATTATGCAATAGTTATGAGAAATCCTTTGTGACAACGAGATGGCATGTTCAGGATTAATCACCAGTGCAGTCTTTGCAGCTGACGACAGGAGGGGAGTTCATGCCTAGGCAGGTCAGAGTTACTGTGGAGAAAGCCAGTTCCTTCGTTTGGTTCATAATAGCTGTGTATCAGCTGCCTACAGGGGATCTGAAGACTTTAAGTGTAAATATTTGTGGTCAATAAGCATCCACAAAGTGGGCAATACGGCTCACTACTCAGGGTGAGATTTCTTTGGGGGCGGCACAAGAGCTCAGACAGAAATGAGTTAAGTCTTTTGAGCCCCAACATATTTATTGCATCTCCAATCAAAAGTGAGTGAATGTCACTCCCTCTCTACCCTGTGCTGTGCAGATGCCCAATTAGTGATTAGAATGTAATTTTAAAAAAGAAGAAAGGAGGTGAAATAAAGAGCAGTTCCATTTCTGGAACCTTTGGTCAGCTGCATGTCTGACTTTTTCTAAATAAAACAGTTTTTTGCATTTGGATGTATTGCTAAAGTAACAAAACACAAATTGGACACTGGTTGAGACTAATTTGTTTTGTTTTGACTATTGACTAACAGTATGCTGGGATGGAACCCTACCACTTCAATATGAACCTCAAAGTTACTGCACAGATTTCTAACCTTGAAATAGTTGACAGATTTACCTTAAGTAAGGTGAAAAGGTCAATTTTAAGATGGAAAATAAAAAAGTAACATTGTTCCAATAATAATGTTTTTTGCTGTTTTTAATTGTAACTTTAATAACTATAACTGCTCTTGGTGTGAAGTGTTGGGTGTGAAAAAAGAAAGTTCCTATGCAGTAAATGACATCCTCTTTTACCAGAGGATGATGTTGAGGTGCCACACTAGATGTTTTTCCATTTCCAATCCAAATTATTGTGTCATAAAAAGGTCGTTTAGGTGTTCTCCTGAAGGACTTTGATTCTCATGTGGAAATACAAACACGATGTCCGAAGAGATTGAGATGAAGCTTCAAAATGTTTGAAAACTGGTTTCAGGTTTTTTTTTTTCCGCTTTAAATCCAGACACAAATCATCAGTTTGTTTCTTGTTTATTGTCAGAATGCAGTAGAGAAAAGAAAAAATAATTCGAAAAAACAAATCACCAAAAACAGGTTTTGAAATCACAGCCAACATCTGGATTCAAATCTGGCAGGTAACAGGTGATCTTCTGATTGAGTTTGATCACAGGAAACATCAACCTGTAATATTCTAGAGGAAGTTTGTCCTGCAGCTTTACTGAGCAGGACGCATCATAAAGCTGATGCCCTTCAGGGAATAGTTAATGCCCTTCCATGTGGACCACTCCACTCCCACAGAATTGATGGTATCGTCAGCCCCCCAGCGATAAACCCCGTTTGGGTTTGTGTGATGACAGTTGTTATACCAGAACCCCCCCAGGAATAATTTGGCACAGTTTAAAAGAAAACTGTCCAGGTCTACGTCGAAGGTGGAGAACTTGTGTCCGTTGTGATAACTCAGGGAGTCTCCTGCGCAAACAAAAATCAGGAAGAAATGTTTGAGAAGTTTTCAGAGTAAACGAGATAAATCATGCTAAAGCTCAGAAATATCAACTGAAGGATTCATCACAATGAGAAATCTCAGCGGTTAAACACATCATTATATTAAGTCAAATAGTTCAGTTCTTTGTGTTTCTTTCTTAGGCTTGTTGACACCGAGCTAAGTGACCAGGACAAAACTTTCAGTCAGGTTTCAGAGATCAACATATCAACATATCACCATTTGTTCCTTTATTCATTTTAATAATAAGAGTTCCTCCAACATAATGCTAAACATTGCTTTAATAAAGTCAGAGGAATTAGTTTTGTTTGTCCTAAAGCAGTATTGCTCCCCCTGGTACTCACCTGCTCCTCCATCAATGAATCCAGACACATGGAGAGGATACCCCAAAGACTCTGGACCAACACTGAACCAGCGGTAACGAGCATAAACTGTATGTCCTTCAAAATCCTCCATGATAACCAGCAGCTCAAACTTTTTCTTGCGACTTAAGAGGAAAAGGTTCCTCAGTCCTGAAAACAGAAACACACAGTCTTTCAGGAGCCTCTTTAGGCTCTCTCTGATCTCCATGATAGTTTTAGCTTCATATCTTACCGAGCCAGTACTCTCCAGCCACATTCCCAAAGCCCAACTTGTAATAAGCCCAGGGCCTGTAGAAGTTCACCGTGCCATCCATCCTCCTCTGGAACACCTGTGGTGAGATGGAGGCGTTTAACCAGCTGAACACAAGAATCAGAAGTTTAACTGAGACTGACTGTTGGTGGCAAAGCAGCCGGGGGTTAGAGCCATCAGTCTGAGTATGAGGTGAAAGTGATGGGTTCATATACTCACAGTCCACTGCCCTCCCAAAGAGCTCATGTCACAGAAAACCTGCAAAAAAAAGGAGGAAGTGATGAATGCACGCTTCAAAAGGGCTAACAGAACAAATTAATTACACAAAGATCTGCATTTTTACATAAAGATGAAACATACAATTGTTGTACATGTTTTACTTTGATTATTTTCATTATTCCTTAAGAATGCAATTGTTTTTAGATACTGGAGTCAATACTCTCCTTTCATCCATATTCATATCCTGCAGATAATGTGCTCAGTTTTCCTCTAAAATAGTCTTATTTCACCTGAAGCGATCCTCCTGCAGCTAATTATGTCTATAAACTGAGTTTTTCTTTTGCTTTTCCGTGAGAGTGATCAGCCAACAGATATTTGAAGAAACCTTATTTCTCCCCAAGTAAATGATAATTCAGATAATAAAATTCTTGAAATGAAAAGGTTAAGAAGAAAAAATTACTTTATCACAGGCATAAAGCTTTATGTTTTAATTATCTCCTCCTACAGTTGCCAAATTTAACAAAATTTCCAAATGCAATAAGAAAATTCTCCCTTTTCTCTTTCTTCACATGTGGAATACATTTTCCTCACATTTTCAGGAGTCATAAACTATCTAATTTTTCTGGTGGTTGGTGAGAAAAAAAAGAATAAATTAAACATGTTAATTAATTTCAAGTGTACCTGGACACCAGACAGGGGTCCGATGGGGTAGATGATGTAAACTCCGCTGGGTCGGGTTGTGTCCTGCTTATAGATTTCGCTGCAGTCGAAAGGAAGGAAAAAATCTGCACAGTTGCTCAACAGAGGAGCCAGGAGGAGCAGGACAGCGGACAGCAGCTGTATAAGCAGAGGAGATTACATCTCAGTTTCACAGTTTTTACTGAGTATCTGTTTCAGAGAGCCAGAAAATAAAGCAGGAGAATGTTTTAGAGAAATCTACTGAAGCTGTGAAGAGCCAAAACTCCTGCTTAACTTTAAGAGTTTAGAGTCCTGAACTTACTTCCATGGTGAGAGTTGTGCTGCAGGGATGTAAACTGGGATGTCTGTCAGCTGGAGCTGCTCTGACTTTTCTGCATGGATCTGATCACAACTTGATGTTTTATAGCAACACGCTGAGCAGCTGTAGCTTCACCTCGATAACACTTTTGACTGCATAAGTAGAAATGTTTGTCGCTGAGAAAACTGTTTATTGTGAGTGCAATTTAACCACATGCATACAGACTGTTTGTACTGATATGTCCTTTGCGGTGGATAAGAAATACCTGCTGATATATTATCTTATCAGAGGTAAAGACAAGCTGAGAGCAGGGAATTTAAAGCTGTATATCAGTAGAATTTTAGCTGACTAATAACTGCTGAGCAACAAAATACTCTGTATGCAACTGTTGATTGGTTAGCTAGCAGGTAAGCTCAAAGGAAATTTTGTGTCTCTGCAGAAATTGAGAGCAGCTGTGTTTTACAGTGTAAAACAGCTGATGTTTCTGTAGCAAAGAGGATTTGATTATTGTCACCTATCAGCCACCAGAGTTAAAACATATTTAAGAATCAGTTGTGCTCAAATGTTTTGATATCTCACCAAATTTAAGTAATTGCAAATTAGTTTGCAAGATCTAATCATGCCTCTGTTCATATCCTTTATGTGACTCTTAAAATGTACCCATTATGTGGTTGAGGGGTGGGATATAGATGAGACCATAAGATTTAAAAGGTCATTTTATGTTGATGAGAAAATTATCACATTTTAGACCCATCAGTGTGGTTTTTCTGAGTTTAAAAGCAGTTTTTGTCAGACAAGATGAGCAGAAATTCCTGTTCTTTTTTTTTTTTGATAAATATCGTCCTTAATTGCTTTAGCAAAGCAGCCCCAAACCAATGTTTTTCTTCGTCCTTCAATTAAAACCAATGTAAAATATACTATTATTATTACTAGTTAGTAAAAGAAAACTTCAGAGGTATTGAAAAGGTTTTTTCCTGTATTATCGGCGTGTGTAAGAGTTTTAAGGCGATAGCTCTTTTTAATTAAAGGGAGGGGTAAAATAACATTCTATCTTTATGAATAACGTCTCTTCTGAATTTAATAACAAAAGCACAACTCAAACTTAAGCCTATTGCAGATCGCAACCAATCAGCTTTGAGCTCGCGCACGCCGCAGCCAATGGCTGATCAGAGGACGCTCGCGCAGAGTAGTTTGAAGGGCGGTCCGGGTAGAGAAAGGAAAGTATGGATCAGAGGATCGGACTACCGCCGCTGAGTTTCGATGAGAGGCGTCTTACTGAAGTCCTCAAGTTATCGAGTCTAATTTTAGTTTAAATGACTTAAAAAAGACACGGTTTGTATTTTTGTAACTTCTCCTCCAAAGCGGGGCAGCTCGTATTAGTTAGTTTATTTCTCCTGAATGATTAGCCTGTTATCAATACCTTATTCATGGCTTTGATAGCCAGTGACCTGAACGGAACCGCTGCGATTTATGGGAGAGTTGGGTCAAGAAAAGACGTGATTCAAGTGAACGGCTTTAAAACGAACAAAATGCAACCCAAGGAGACAGAGTATACCACAGATGGGTTACCAAAAGCTTTCCTGCACAGCTTGAGGACTCTGTTTGACATTTTGGACGACGACAGAAGGGGGTATGTCCACATATCGGAGATAGAGAGTCGATGGCAGGGCGCAGACACCAGGGAGTTGCCCGGCGGAGTGCTCAGCTGCCTCAGGAGGGTCACTCCTCCGCATGGCTGCCTCACCTTTGAGCGGTTCGTGGCCGGGCTGCGGTACTCCATGCTGAACCCGGAGAACAGCTCCCACTTCAAGGCCCAGGCTGCTGTGCACCCGCAGCAGGGTCCGAGGCATCCCCAGAAACCCGCACCCCCGTCCACATGCAGCGTCGGACCTCGGGTGGAGAACAAAGTCCGTCCGCTGGGCAACGTGACAAACACCCAGCCGCACCGGGCGTCCTCCCTGCAGAGCCGGGCCCGTCCGGAGGAAGGGACGGGTTTCCCCGCATGTGGACAAGCGCGGTACGGCGCGGGCTTCCAGAGGTCCGGGCGGAGTGTGGAGCGGGTCCCTGTCGCTCCGGAGGATTTGTGCTACCACGCCGACCCGGGCCACGCTAGCAAAGCAACCCAGCCGCAGCAGAGCAGAATCAGAAACATCGAGTCGCTGGCGCTGGAGTCTCCGCAGCTCCAACCATGTAAGTGGCTGCAAATCAACGTTGTGCAATGGGATAAACTGTTGGAGCTTGGTGAAGTTCAGGGATGGCTCTAAGCTCAAACTATAACCACCTGTGTAAGACTAGTGAAAGGTCATTTAAGTAATATTCACAATTCACACTATCCACTCTTACATCTTTTTAAATTGGCTAAATTCTAGCTTATTAAGATAATTTTGCTTAACTGCTCTGTCCTTCCATGGTAAAAAGAAATAAAAAATACTTTGTGCTTAAGACATAAAATGTTAAGAAAATAGTTATAAACATAAAGTAGCAATAACTAATTTATCCTATCATCAATTAATATCCCAATTTTGCACACCCAATTAGCCATTTCTAAACTGAAATAATTGCATATCAGCTGGTGTTATATGATGTTTAAAATGGCAACAATGAGCTGAATTCATACAGACTCAGCAAGAGAGACTTGTTGGTTTTCACAACCCAACTCTAGAGTTACAATATAAACAGGGCCTGGCCAGAGGCCTCTGCTCCAATCACGAGTCCCCGATTAAATAACTGTTGTTGTTAACCACAGGCAGGGTCAGAGGTCATGTCAGGAGCTGAAATGATTTCAGAGTTTTCCTTTAGGATTATGCAGCCTGACCATCACCCAGTTTTGCCCCTGTGCAATAAATGTAGGTCAAAGAACCTAAGAAATTTCCACATCTCTTCCTTAGTCCTTATCTTATTCTGCGCTTGCACCTCCTTCACAAAAAACCCTTCCTCTCTGCCTCCGACATGCACACACTAACTCACTCAGCTAATGTCTGTCAGAGTTTGTCTCAACGCACACAGGCCTGTCCAGAGCTTTATTATTAGATAGTCTCTTGCTATTGCTGTCCAACCCTCAGGGCTTTTACTGCTTAAACCACTTTTACTAAGGACAGAGTTGGTTTTCATTCAGAGAGATGGATAGATATGGTGAGATTGCAACTCACGAACTGTTAACTCAGTTAAACTAGTCATACAAAAATATTGGAATATATAAGTTTAAAGCATTTTTACAATGAGAGAATCATCTTACTTGCTGCTTGAGTTTAAATTGTTACCAACAAGAAACACAGCTTTTAAATCCCAACATTTCATTCCAAGAGATGCTCATTTGCAATGTAAAGCATCTTAAGACTGATATTATTCTCATCAGTCTTTTTCTGGTTGTTACAGATTTCTGATTTTATATAAGTTGTGACCTTCAATTTTGACCTGTTTTGATTTTTTTCTTTTTTCTAAGCGCTAGGACAGGTAAAAGAGCAGGCTTCATGATAGATGAAGTGGTTCAAATGCAAAAGAAGTGAAGGAATTACAATAGAAGGTTTTGCTGATGTATGCAATAAAGTATGTTTTTCCCAAACTTCACTCCATTTTTACTCATCTAAAAAAAGTACAATAAAGTATCTGCAATTGTTTGAGTGGTTTATTGAATGAAAATGTTGCATTAGTAGTTTTTATTATGATCTTTTAGTATTTAACCAGCTGATCACTGATCACGTCCCAAGTTTATTTCAAGTTCTGGATGATTGGTTGGATCATCTCTGTATAATATGAGAATGAAACAGTTAATCAGATTAATTGTGATGAATTGTGGAATTAATCATCAACTAATTGATTATACAGACTCAAAAAAGGTGATTTGCTAAAAGAACAACACAGTCAGAGCAGCAATTAAGCAATCATTTAATCTGCACAGAAATTATAAATACATTTTGAATAAGAAAAAAAAATTATGCATTTTTGGAAGACTGAAAGATTAATATCTAAACCCCAACTAGAAAGTCTTAAAAAAAGACAATCATTAACCCACCCCCCTCCCAAAAAAAAACAAATAAATTAACAATGCTAAGCCTGGTGGGGGCACAAGTAAAGCCTGGTGGCCCACCAGGTTTATAGTACACTGAAGGAAACCCTGTTGCTATTTTTTAGCTGCAGATCCACCTTTTGCTACAAAAGATTTAAGTATACACTAAATGAATGCTGTTATTGCATTTTAGACAAAGAAATGTTCTAATTAAAAAGTTGATTTAATTATTTGTTTATTTTCATCTTTTAATATTGTACAGAAAAAAGATTACGTGGTTAAATGAAAAATCTTCAATTAATCATCAGAGTAATCAATACTAAAAGAATCGTTAGTTAAGAATGGTGGTATAATTACATTTTAAATCTTTTTCACACAGCTCAGTTTTTATCTGATGCTGGTCCATTCAGGGTTAGTGGAACTGAATGGAATCAGTTCCACTTTTGCCAGACATAAACACTTTCTTGTTTTGGTGAGATGTTCTTGTTTTGATTTAGCCGTCTGAGATGACGTTAAGGGAAATGCTCAGACTGTTGGCAACTGTTAACAACATGGCATGCGTCTCTGAACTGAGCATGTCCTGACCTGAACCGGAGGGTTATTGTCCCTCATCAATGTCCTAGCTCTCTCAATTTAGCTGGATTTGAAATATTAGCAAAATGTTGCATGTAAGTCCCTTGACAGGCGTTGCATATTGCTGCTTGTTCAAATATGTATGGCTAAAATACAGACATTATAGACACCAATGATTGTGATATAATCTCTCATGTGCGGCCAAAGCCCGATGGTTTAGTCCAGATTACAGCAAACACAGCAGAGCGCAGTGATTTGCTGCTGCAGTGAAATCCTCCCCAAATTCCTAACATTCACCTCCCCTTCTATCATGCTTTGGTGCAAGGAAAGCACTGGTGCTCCTCAACGAAATTTCTGAATCTGATAGCAATAAAAAACCTTAAAAGACACAACAGAACAACAACTGGACAGATTGGAAATCTTATTGTGCTTCATTGAAGAAGAAGAAGGTTTCGCTAGTGGCCTACTTTGAATCAGTCCCTAATGAAGAGTCATGTTTTAAGAACATTTAATCAATATAATAAAGTATCAATGTGCCAGAATTGTATTTTGGAAGCTCATCGTAGGAGTGGGTATTTATGAAGAAATGAAAAGAAGAAGGGAAGAGAAAATCAGATATTGTATTTTCTTCATTGAGCTTAGTGAAGCAATCAAACCAGGCTCAAGGAGATACTGAACTCTTTTAATGCATCACTGAACACATGATGTAATGAAAGCCTCCCTTCTGTTGACAGCAGCCTAATTCAGAGGTTAGCGCTCCCTCCTGTGGCATATAAAAAAAACAAATTTAGACCAAAAGTTATTCAAAACAAAGTTCTGCACAATTTAATGCTTCTGTTTGATCAGGTGGCAATAAACCAACAAAAGACAAAGGCTTGGTAGAAAAGCATATGGAAGTTTCTCCGGCATGAAAAATATATATTGCTTGGAGCATAATGATATTGGGAAATCATGTGTTTGTTGTGATGTTTTTTTCAAAAGATTGTGATGGGAATTCACATTTTGCTGACACCCCCAACA
Organism: Brachyrhaphis roseni; assembly: GCA_903066815.1. Classification (NCBI taxonomy): domain Eukaryota; kingdom Metazoa; phylum Chordata; class Actinopteri; order Cyprinodontiformes; family Poeciliidae; genus Brachyrhaphis; species Brachyrhaphis roseni. The sequence goes on from CAEFZY010075428.1 coordinate 49,546, forward strand.
TTCCCTGTGATCTTTAGTGTCTTGGTCACTGTCATCAGTGTGAGGTGTGGACATCTATTAACTAACATGACGAAACTCCTTCTAACAGCTACAAACTATTCCTGATGTAAGAATATAATACATTTTCTGTCATATTGTTGTTATTACAGTAATGTTACACATTTTTAACGCTTTGTTTATCTATTTACAAGGTTATTCCATCTCAGGTTGCACTCTGTCTTCTGAAAATGTTTAGATTTAATAAAATATTGATTAACAAAACATAATGAAAACATTTTGAAAATAAAGGATCAGACAGGTTTTCTGTTTGTTGTTGCTCTATTTACATTCTTCCAGGTTGCGATGTGGTGCTGATAATTGTTTTGATCTCACTGTGTTTAGGTGTTACAAAATCAGGTTTGCCAAGATCGCAGAGTGAATCAGCTACAGGATTTACCGGTGGTTCCAGGCGACACGGGCGGAGTCGAGACGAGCATAGGAGGCATACCATTTCCAACGGAGTGGATTATGGAATGGTTGGTGTTCAATCCCACGTCCTCATTTGCACAAACCTTTGCTTAAGTCATTGTTTTGACATCTATTGATAGCGGGTGACGAACTCAGCTACAGACTCATTTACATTTAGGTTTTGGTCATCATTAAGATTTCCACTCTACGTACACCAATAGTGTTTTGAACTGACATGTTAACATCTCCTTACTGTAAAACCACATTCTAAAAATTGGTAAGTTTCTGAAGTTTTTTAAAAACAGAATTGTGGAAATTTTATGTCTTAAATGCAGTATAAGTTAGATCATTTAATTAGAAAAATGTTCTAATGGCATCACTGCATATACATGTAATTATTTTTGTAGTTTTTTAAAATTATAAAATAGACAAATACCCATTTAGTATAAACTAATTCTTATCAAAGTTGCTTTTTGTCTCACATTTCTTTGTTTTAGTTGCTGTGTTTTGTCTTAAATGATAACCAATTAAATATCATTGTCTCTCAAGAAATGTTTGAGTTGGAAAAATAGTTTTTTGTTCATTTCTACAATTGACAGTGTAGAAACAAATAGATGGTCTGCGTTGCGTGTGTTATCATTAATTATTTCTGCTTGTTGTGGAACCTCAAAAGAGTACTGTATTTCTGAGTTAATGCTCTCTTAATATTCATCTTAATAATGACTCAGTCTAAATTAATGATATCCAGAGAATTGTCTGAGATTTTAAGTGTGAAGCTTCATCTTTGAGGTCTGTATTGAAACAAACATTCCAACAATATTTTATTTATATAATAAGACATGAAAATGTTTTTGAAAAGATGTCCCAGTGTGGCTTCTAGCACTTCCTATTGGTCCATGGATTCTCCTCCCTTCCCTCTAACCCCTCCCTCGACCAACCAGCTGAGCTGAGGCCTCCTCTCTTTTTTCACCCCCCCCCACTCGTCACACACACTTCATCATTTCTCACTCTTTCCTGCTCACCTCCTCTTTCTCTCTTTCTTTCTGTGTTTGTGTTGCCGTCTCTGTCTCTTCTCCCCTTGGCACCTTGTGTCTAGATAGAGGCTGACTGATCAACCCCCTCACCTCCTCAATTCTTCTTCTTCCTCCGCCCCTGCTCCCTTCCCACTTCCCCCCTTCCCTCCATCCCTCCCACCCAGGCCGTCTTGGCCCCTCGCTGCCCTGATGGTAGTGAGCCGGGTCGGGCCAGGGGGCCTGGTAGAAGTAGAGGACTCGCTTGGCCCATCCGGCCCAGCCTGGACGGCTGTGTGGGCCGCCTACACAACCGTCTTCATCCCCCTCAGCAACAGCCTTTACAGCAACAAGGCTCTGCAGTTTTTCCTCTGGGTGAGTAGGCCAGGGCTGGTTGAAGAAGACTGATAAGGTTGTTTGAGGTAATTTCATGAAGCTGCGGTTCTGAGGTTGTGTTGTGATGGCAGATGAAGTAACTGGTTGGGATCACCGTCGAGCTGTTAGATGTTGCTGTTTGTTGGACAGGATGTTTAAGATTAATCTTCTCTTGTTACTTTGGAGACTAACGGACATGTTATTGGTTCAAAGTTGTTGAGGAGCTCACATTAGATCTGAAACAGTCAACATTTCAGGACATTTATATACTTTTTTTAAAATTACTTATTCACTAAAATAATATTTTTAAAATAATTGTAGACTTTTTTGATGAGTTTTGTGTCGCGACTTGGCTGCAGCCCCTGAGCCTGTTTTGTTCTCCGTACAGTTTAGCTGTACAGCTGCTGGTTTCTCTTTGGAGTCTAAGCCAAACAGCTTATGCGGAGGGGTGCTGTGTTATTCTACATGCTTTGTTGTGTGTGTCTGTGTTTGCTCAGTCACTCGGATAACAGCACGGACACCTACAGGTTTTGAAAACCTTTCATCCCTTCTTCTTTTTGAGTTTTCCTGCTTGTGGCCCAATGCTGATCTATGCTTCTCCTCCAGTCGTTTTTATTCTTCCTCAATAAAAACTTTCTTCAGGCTTCTTGGCAAAGAGCTAAAACATGTTTCATGGTTTTATTTTTACCCAGTGTCAGGCCATTTTAGCAATTGTTAGTGGACTGTAGAAAGTTGACACATCAGGTGGCTGAAAACCAGCAGTGAGACCTGGACTAAGGCAGCCTGGTCCATAGATAGCCCGGTCAGCACAACTCAATGCAGCCTTGCTGTGTCGCAAACACACACAAACACACACATTTTCCCCTCACACACATCGTTCTCCCTCGGTCTCTTTAACGAGCACACACTGGGGTGGCCATGGTTGAAGTGGATCCACTGTTTCCCCCTATTCTTGGGTTGCTGTGGGGTTGCCATGACGGCGGACTCGCTTTCCCCTCTAAACATTGTCCAGGATGGGAGAGAGTTCGGCACAATTGGTGTGGCGCCATTGTTCTGTCCAGCACAAAAGAGCGGGCTGCAGATGCCCGGGTGAAAACATGGGAGTTTGTCTGCTATGCAAACTGCTGGCAAACCGAGAACTGATTAGATTTATCCTTGGCAACAGTTTGAAAATTGTCCTAATAAGTATTGCGTGGGAAGCGCCAAACAGTTTACTCCTTTATTTAAATGGTCGCTTGATGAAATCTAGTTGAGAACAGACAAAATTTATTTATTTTTCCTCCCTGTCGCACATTAATTAATTTATTACTTGCTTGAAAGTAAAAAAAAGTTTACATAAAGATTACTCTAATCATAGCTGTTGATGATCTCATGTGTTGGGAAATTTCTGTCAGGTTAAATTAGTTAAATTTGAGGCTCGCCTGTGAATTTGTGTTTTGGCATACCTAAAACAAATGGCTTACTTTTAGGATAACATGGAAAATTAAACAAAAAAAAGGAAATAGGCAGAATATCAGGACCTCTTCAAGCCTCGTTCATATTCAGGGACAATTTCCAGATGCCTGAAGATGTCATATTCATCTGTTCAAGCAATTCTGCGCAAGTTAAAACACAATAAGATACCTTTGTATCTTATTGCAAAGATGCCTTTGGGCGTACAAATTACAGATTAACTGCTTTTGAACTGCTTTTGAACAAAAATAAACTTTCCCATTGTGAAGCTCTAAGGAGGCAGGATCATAATATGTGGGTCTATTGCAGCAGGAGGGACTGGTGCACTTAAAAGTATAGATAGCATCAAAAAGAAAGAAAATTATATGAAATTGTTGGAGAAACATCTCAAGATTTGAGTGAAATAAGTTAAAAGTTGTTTACGAATGGGTCTTTTATTAATGATCTTAAGCATACCATGAAATTAGTTAGATTAAGGATAAGAAAGTCAATATTTTATGGTGCATGTCACAAAGCTCTAATCTCAGTCCCTTTGGAAATTTGTGGACAGGACAGAAGATGTTCATGAGAGTCAGGCGACCTGCAAACTTGACTCAGTTACAGAAGTTCAGTCTGGAGGAACGGGCCAAAGTTCCAGCAAATTATTGTGAGGAGCTTATTGAGGGATACCTACAATGTTTGATCCAATAAAAATAAATAGAAATAATTTTGCTAATGCATCTAAAACAGGAGATTAGGTCATATATCTGTTTATATTTTATATGTAAAATTTCAACTTTAAGCAAGAAGTTCATGCAGGTTTTAGTTTCCCTGTGATTCCCTTTCACTGTCCCGCATCACTTCCTCGTTTTATGCTTCATCTCACACAGCTGAAGCAAATGAAGGAGTTGGAGCAGGAAAAGGATTCGCTGTTGTCAGGCCTGGAAGTGGTAGAGCGGGCCCGAGAGTGGTACCAAGGCCAAATCCACAATGTCACAGAGAGACAGCGGCAAGTCGGACAAAGCTCTCACTGCACGGTAGGTTCAAATGCAGCTCCAGTCCAGGAAAAAATTGCCTCAAAAATAACTGGATAAATAGTGGACAAGCACTGCCTGACATGAAATTCTTACACCACCTTCCAGTGTTTCTGACAGTTCCTCTGACAAGCAGACCTGTCCATATTCTTTGTTTGTTTCATGCCATAACGTCCTCAGGTTTTTATTGTCAAAAAGCTCAGCATTCATCCCATATGACGGAAGTGCACAAATCCAGTTAAAACTCCAGCAATGTATAGAAAATACCACATGTTTATGTTTGTATTGGTAGGACAGATTTACTTACTTTTCTAACTCCAACATGTCGTGTTTTTGCTGGAGTTCTTTAAAACTGTGAGTCCTCTGCAAAAGCCTTTTCACAAAGTTAAGCATTGTAAATGTGCAAATAAATGTGAAAATAAGTATAATCCATTTTCTTAGGTTGCACACAAAGGAGTTAAAATATTAAGTTAGAAATGTTTGGTTTTAATAAAAGGAAAAAAAACTACTGCGATTGCAAAGAAGTGTTTTGCAGACCGGCTTTATCTGTCCTGACTTTTTTTGGTTTTCTTCACCTTTTTTCCATCAAACTCTTTGATTTGTTCCAGGAGTTCTTCACAGATGCCAGTCCAAGTCGCATGAATGTTCTCATTCCCAAACTGCAAGAAGTCAATCACTGCCTTAATGACCTGCTTTCCTGCAGTGGGATGGTAAGTGTCAAATGCTTCAAAACACAGAGTAAAATTTAATCTAATCGTGTGTAAGACTTAACATTTTTGTGTGGGTTACAATATTTGTCTTTCCTACTAATAATTCTGGTCTAGTTTCTTCACTGAAAGTGCAATATTAAATTTTGTTGTAATATAACAAGTGTTTATTCTTTCTGTATTTTAGTAAATTCACATAGCAGAAACTTGTAACGGTGTATTATCTATTGAGATGTTTAAAACGTTTTAGTGTAGATCCAGTTTAGATCCAAACCAACGTCTGCTTTCTATGAACAAGGCTAAAGATGTTCCTCATCTCAGAAGGAATTGGAGTCTCTCTTCGTGATTGTTTCCATGTGGTTGGAAATTGGCTGGATTTTTCAGAGGAACGTTATGTGAAATACTTTCCTCCTGTTCTGCTGATTACAAATCCACAAAGCCTCCTTGAAATATTGGCTAGAAATTCAATAAGTTACTAAGAATTTGTAAATTTGCCACTGAAAAGTACCCAAAAAGTAAAATTCCTTTCAGATTCTTCTCTGAAATACAAGACAGGAAACATTGTTGAAGCTTAAATATTAAAGTAGAGTTTAAGTTCAACTGTTTTCAGCACCACATTTTCATATGTGAAGCTGAGAAACTTGGAAAAAAAAACCCCAAAGGAATTTATTTGAACATGCTGCTGATAGTCAACAACAAATATAAAACACTAAACTCAATGCATTAACTCAAAACTCAAAATACGTAAGAAGAAATTATTAATTGCAAAGTTTCCAGCTCCTATATGTGAAAAACTAATAACAACATAGAGACCGATATTACAAAAAGTTGTAGCAGGATTAATACGAATACTGTAATTTGCATATCCAGTCTGATTTTGTTCCATTTCTCCTAACAGTCTAGTCACCAGGATCTATATTGTTGTTACAAAGCATCAGTGAATGGCAACAGCTGAAAGTCTCCCTTTTTCTACACGTAATTAGACTGTGTTTTACTTATACTGGTTTCCCTGCACTACAGTGACGACGCTCTAATCGGGGAATAGAGCGGTTATTGATTCAATTCAATGATTTGTTCGGATATGTTAAATTGACAGAAGAGTCATCAAAAATGAAAGCCACAATCAAACACATTTATTTTACCCTTTAAACTTTAAGCTGACAAACACACCTGTGGTCTCCTGAATGACCTTGACCCTCCACCCTTGGTTTCATATTCCTTGGACAAAAAGTGTTTTCAATGGAGAAAATCAAACTCTTCTCTTCGGTCTAAATAGGATATTTTGTGATATTAATATTTTTTGTGTGCCATAAACATATTCCAGATGATTGGTCTTTTTTGTGAAGAAATCAATGTTTTCTGTATAAAACGAAGCTGCGATCCCTTACCATCATCCTTATGACGGGGGCTTTCAGTGTTTAAGGTTCAAAATTGCACTTTTAAAGTTACTTGTGTCCTTTAAATGAGAGTTATTTATGTTTTACATTTTCTTATTTTTAAATATGTTGAGATTTGTCCTCTTTCTGTTGCTCCCTGTTTGTCTCCCAGCCGTCGTTTCCCAGTGGCGGTGCTCAGACAGCAGTTCTCTCAGTGAACTCCCAGCCCCCGGCCCCAGCTCCTCCTCAAGCCATTCAGAGACTGAAGGACCAGAACAGACTTCTCACTCAGGTTCGACACAATCCCACAAATCTTCACCCGAAGTCCCTCCTGACTGTCCCACTGATGGTCTCTATTCCATCTGCTCTTTCAGGAGGTGACAGAGAAGAGCGAGCGCATTACTCAGCTCGAGCAGGAGAAGTCGGCTCTGATAAAGCAGCTTTTTGAGGCTCGAGCTCGCAGCGCACATGACGCCAGCACCATGGATTCCACCTTTATCTGATTAGCTTCCACATCATCATCAGAGATGATTCATTGTGTGGCCCGGCCAGCGTATCTGTGCTGGTCTGAAGGAGAACTGAGAGATTTCTGCATACCTGGCTGAACATTAATGGCAGTAATGCACCTTTTTAGGTGCAGCACACAAAAAAGCGAGACCAGTCAACTACAAGTCAAACCAAACGCTACCTGGATGTGAACACTCCTGACCTGCGTGAGCTGAGAACAAACTCCTCTTACGCTGAAAAACAAGAGGACTCGTCAAAGCACGCAGGTCTCATGATCCCAATTACTACATCTCTGCGAAGATCCGCATCTGGAACATTAACACTCCTCCTCCTTAAGGACTTATATTTCTGCTGCTCAGCTGCACAAGGAACAAAACACAAACTTCACTGTGAGCAAAGCTCAGTTAAAATGGTACAGAAGGCCGATGGACAGCAGGGATGATTTGGGGGGGATTCTGTTGGAATAACACGCCATACTCCAGCTAATGCTATCACTCAGTTGCTGTGACCTATCAGTCATTTTTTTTAGTTTCATACTTATATATATAATCGATATAGGAGAGGAATGTTCCTTCACTTTTAGTATTTCCTTCCTTTTGATATCAAATTATATTTGTCTGGTTTTTGAAGTGTTTTTACAAACACAAAGCTAAATCAGTAAAAAATCTATATAAATTTCATATTAGGATGTTACATATTCAGACTTGTTTTGTACTTTGAGTCTTTTTCTCACATGAAGTTCAGAGGAACATCTTAGAAACTTCTTGAATGCCTCCCATATATTTGGGTTTATAACCAGGAAGGCTTCTAAATAACTTCCTAAAGGAGCAAAGAGGAAACCGTTTCTAATACTTTCCTGAAATTACTGATGGACGATAACAGAAATATGAAAAATATACAAAGTAGGACATTTCAGCAGTATGTCATGAAGTTGAGCAAGACTAGATTGTATTAAGAAATCGATCGGTCTCATAATTACTCAATCAGTCTGAAGAGTAAACACATGATGTAACAGTCTAGGTAGGACATAAACTCATGTTTTTAAATACTGGACTTGTATCTGCATGGTTTGCTTAGATTATATGTCCTTCACTACAAGCACAAGTTAATTAACTGGAAATGTCCTCCTCTGGGGCCTCATGAGCTCATTAATATTTTATTGCCACTCTGTTTGAAGGGCAGCTCTGAGATGTTCCGTACTTGCTTTCTTGAAAAGGATAACTTAAACTTTCAGTGCTGCGACACGTGTGTGGAAATGACTCAAGGTCAGCCTACAAGCTCTTGAGAGGTGTAACACAAGAAGATGAGGAGAAACCTGGAAGTTTGCATGTGAAAGAAAGCTATGAGAATAAGTTCGATAGATGGTAAATATGTTGCAACAAGATTCTGACATACAAGAAGCAAAAAGAGCTAAAAAAACAAACAAAAAAAACCTGCCATCTGCATGTTGCTACAGTGGATTTTTTTTCTTCTTCTTTTTGCTTGGATCTTGTTTAGAACTCAAAAATATTTTCCACTGAGAGATTTAACCTTGAAATGTAGAGATTAAAGGTTAGCATGGAAAACCTGCATTGTCTTTGTACGAGTTCCCTTTTCCCAGATTCTTCCCAGAAATGGATGCGTGTAGATGTTTGAAAGCATGAAGCCATCCTCAAGTTTACAGAAGAATTTCGTTGGTGGGTGGTGGTACGGCCCAGATAGTTTTTAATGGTACTGCTGGGATGTCTGCGCGGGTTTTTTGCTGTTCACCCTGTGGTATGTGGAGCCCCTTTTCTTTCCACTGAGGGTACCAAACTCCATAAGAGGTGATTAAAATGAATAAAAGTGATTCCTAACAGCAACTTTGGTTGGGTTTCTTTCTGCATCCATAATTTAATGTCTGCTGTTTGCTGCCTTTTATACAGTAATGCACAGAAGTGTCAAAGAAAAGATGTATAAAAACAAGAGGATTGACTAACAATCGTAACTTCATTCCTTTTTTATCACTGTGTTTTAAGGATATCCCTTTAATTGTAAGCCAAAATGAAATTAATTTGCAGAATGCAAAATACTATTTTTAAATTTGATAAATTCATAATGCAGCTGCGGTATCTACAATAGTAGATAAAAAAAAAAAAAACACGGCTGTGCTGCTCCAGCATCTGGAGTGTGTTCTCCCACTTCTGCAGAATTTACCAAACCAGTGGAAATGTTCTGCCGTATGGGAAAGAGAGGCTCCTTCTGTTAAACACAACGCCTCTGCAAACAAGTTGAGGCGAGGGGCACACAAAGATAAACAAATCACAGTCCAACTCCAGCAATAAAACAGTTCAAACAGCCTGAAACCACCTCAGAAGTTAATCACCATAAATACAGCACAACTGGCAGGAGAGTAAAGAGAGAAAGAGAAAAATGGGTTTAATGTTGTTTCACTTAATGAACTTTAGAGAGTGACTGCTACACACAGTTGTCTTTTAAATTTAGGACAATTTGGAGTAAAAAGGCCAGAGGTTACAGGAGGTTATGAGGTGATTCTTGTTGAGCGCTTTAAAACGTGCCTACTTCTTTTACTAAGTCTTAAGTGTTCCCTTGGAAACTACAGCACACATTTCAATGCATTTTATTGCTTCTTTAGGGAGTATGGCAATACTCAAGAAAAACAAAGGATTACTATTATTATTATATATTTTTTTATCATTTTTTTCATAGTCTGAATAGCGTGACATGCATTTGAATTGGGCTCCCACTGATTCAACACCATTTGCTGCATTTACAGCTGCATCTCCTTCGGTGGCTGCTTAGCTTTGCACAGTTAGATTATGAAATTTGCTACTTGTTTTTGAAAAATTGCTCAGGATTAGGGTAGAACAGCAGATGACCTAAGGTGAGCTTTACCTGAGCTGAGAATCTCTGAATCTCCTCCAGAGGTTCAGAGGTCATTGACCTCTTCTTTGATCATGTATCTCCCTGTACATTATTAAGTAGTCATCCAGAACTTGGTAGGTTTGAACGTCCTTTAAACCTGTTTTGCAACTTGCTTCTTCCTGATTTGATCTCCTCCCTGATCTGTCTGTTCCTTGGGTTTCATGATGCTATTTTGTATGTGATCTTCTGTAAAAAAACATCTTTGAATTCTTCACAAAACAGCTGTATTTATTTCATGCTGACTTTAACTGAAAGCGGACTCTATTAGCTGATTATGTGATTTCTCACTCTGATTTTATAGGCGTCAGAGAAGTGGTGGCTGAATACGAATGCACACCACACGTTTTGCATTTTAATTAGGGAAAAGGAAATGGAAAACACATATCTGTTTCCTTTTACTTCACCATTATACTCTTCTTTTAATTGATCTATTGCATAAAATCCTGATAAAAATCCATTTGTGATTGTAACAGGACGAAATGCAAAAACAAAGTTCAAATTTATGGATCCCTTTGCAAGGCCCCGTAACATATTACACCATCTTACAGTGAATTTAATCAGATATGATTTACAAGCTTGTTGCATCAGTTGTTTACTGCCGATTTTCCGTCGGGCTCCATCAGTTTGTTGCATCAGTGTCAATTGGTGCGAATGGAAGATGCGACGCCGTCTCTCCGGACACTGTTATCTGTTACCTGATTTCACCAATATTCATTTTATACTTTAACTTGTTTTCAAAATGTATAAATGTAGTTAATGTATTAGTACATTTTGTGAATTTAGTAATAGATTTATCATACTAATCTTGATGCAGAGGGGCCAAACGAAGACAATCATGGCATTCTAGGGGAAGATCCTTGGCTTCCACACCCTCATCCCCACACTGTGATTGGACGATTTTGAACAATCCCTCATGTGTTTGCTCACACTCTAAAGGATGCAATCTGTCCATTTTAAGGTGAAGGTTCAGTGTTTTCTCATGCAGGAACACTGCAGACACAGTGAAGAGTCGATGTCTATGTCACCTCGCAGGTTAACAGGTGAGTGTGGCTTATCCTTAACTCATAGCATTTGAATTTAAACAGCGAATGCACAGTTTTATGGAAATATCTGCACCCGAGTTTGCTGCTTAGCATTTGCGACAAAAGTCCAGGATACATTCCGACTCCTTATTTACATGAGATATAGATAGAGTTTTGACGTAGTTGTCTGCTTGTTGGCACGCATGGCAGCCATTTTTCACTGCAGTTGCCCAGCAAAGCTCTAACAGAACAAAGTAGGAAATGACATTAGTGGCAGCAAAACTCCCACACATCTCAGTTCATACAAGTTAAATCCAGACGGGGTCCTGTTGAAAGAGGTATGAGGCTTTGTTTAAAATGATAAAAGCTAAAGGCATATATGTTAGTGAGATATGTTTTAAAAATAACATAGTTTATTCAGCTAAAGGCATATATGTTAGTGAGATATGTTTTAAAAATAACATAGTTTATTCTTCCAAGTTTGCATATTTTTAAAAATGTAACAGTTTTGTTTCACAGGTAGAGATTAAATTATATCTAATGTAATTCATCATATATATCATATATTTAAAATATTTTACTTATTTATATTACTCTATGAATGCTTGGACGAGTTTATGTTTTAAGCTGAAGAGAAAATTTTTTAACCAGTGACTATCAATATGCTTTCCAGACATTTTAGCGTATTTTGTCTTCAGTTATATTTCACATGAAGCTCCTTCATGGAAACTGAAAGAAAAAATAAATAAATGCTTTAGTAAGTTCAAACACGAGAGGCCAGGATGAATAAATAAAAATGACCTGAGGTAACAGATTAGATTTAATTAAATGTCTCATATGAACTGTTGTTTGATATTCCATGAACTAATGAGGCAAAGAGGAATAAAAACTATTCTTACACAATAAAACTGATAACAAGGCTATGCTGGATCAATTTTATTACAACATTAATGTGCTGTATGCGACTGACGTGTATCACACACAAACAGAAAATAAAATTATATTAAAATAGACCTCTTGTAAAATTGGAGAGTACCTGGCATCAAACATAACTCCAAATTAATTCTGCATGCGGAAATGTGAATTGTCACTGAAGCAGCACGATAGATTTAAATAGTGTTAAGTTAACATGAAACTGAAAATAGTTGATATCTAATTCAAATTGTGAGACGAATCAAATTAAGTTATCTCTAATACAACAAATTAAAGTTACAAGTTGAAAAAAATTTATTCTTATGATCTGTTTTTCATATGACTTGAGCTTTCTTTTAAGGTTACTTTAAGAGTTTTATCACAACTGTGGACAGCTGTGTTTCTACTGCTGCATTTGACTTCTGCTTACGGTACAGGCTTTTATAGATTCTGCTTTCAAGGAACTGCAAGTGCAAACAAGTAGACGAGGTGACAGAGCAACATTTGAATACAAGCTCATACTTTCAGCACCTACATGCTGCATTAAAACACTTTTAAATCAAGGGACTTCACAAAATATTTTCATGGTCTGTTCAACTTGCTTACGAGTCTTATGTGACTGAATCAACCTTTTTACACGTCTACTGTGTCTTTGACATGCACGGCTTGCATTTTGATCATAAAGCGTTCAGATGGATCTAGATACTTTAATAAATGAATTCTGAAGATAATTGGTTGCGCTAAGTGAAAAAGGGGGTGAACACAAATTGTGCCACACTTTTCAGATTGAATTTATAAAGAAAATTGCATTTCATGCATCAACAAATATGAGCTTATTTGTCTTGAAATCTCTATAAAGGTTGCTGCAGTTATATTCATGACATAAACACGAGAGCACACATTTCAGATGTGATGTTACACATAGATCCTTCCTAGTCATCTTAAATGGAGTTTATTTATTGTTTGATTTAAACAAATGCTGATTTGTTGTTTAACAGAGCTTTGTCCTTCTGCCTGATCCTACCAGCCGACATGGAGGGTTTTGACTTCAACGTCTCTGCACTCTACATCTCTCAGAGATTTGCAAATTTCAGTGATGATGCAACCATCTATGAGTGCTGCAAAGACATGCCAGGAGTTCTTATCTGGTATCTCAGCCTGCAGTTCACCAACATGTTCCTGGGCATCCCGGCCAACATCACAGTGCTGTGGCTCATCCACAAGAACAAGAGAGACTCCTCCACCTCGGATATCTTCATCGTTCACCTGGCAGTTCTAGACGTGCTGTTCTGTCTCATCCCTCCGCTGGAGCTGGCCAGCATCGTCTTCCTCACCACCAGCAGCCTCTGGTACGTCCTGCGCTTCTTCTACGGCATAAAAGACTTCTCGCCGCTCTTTCTGTCCTGCATCTGCCTGGACCGTTACATCGCCGTGATCCACCCCATCTTCTTCACCAGGCTGAAGGACCGTCAGCACAGGCCGGCGCTGGCCGCCCTGGTTTGGGTCATTATTCTGGCCTACGCTTCAGCTAAATGTGTTGGAAACATTGTGCGTTTTGACCTGGTCTTCACAGTGATGATCCTCTCAGCGTTCGCTTTCATGGTGTTTTGCAACATAGTGATTCTCTGGGCTCTGAAGCAGTCCAGGCCCGGCCGGGACGCAAAGCATCCAGTGAAGAAGAGAGCCTTCAACATGGTTCTGATAATCTTGGCCATCATTGTCTTCAACTACTTCCCTCCTGTTGCACTGTTGCCCTTTAAAGAATACTTCTCTAAAGACGTATTTCGCTGCTATATACACTATGTCGCTTTTGGCTTGATGGACTTTAGCAGCACCATTCAACCTATGCTTTATCTATCCAAGGAAAAGTTCCCATGGAGACTCAACTGCTGCAGGACCACAACCAACGAGACACAAACAAAGTGAGGCCTATTCTTGTATTTCTCATGCTTTTACCAGAGTTAAGTGAATGTATAGATAAATGAGTTTTCTGTCTGCTTTTTCCAGTTCTGTCTCACGGGAGATTTGGAGCTTATCCCAGCAGTCACAGAACGTCGGCGAGGGATTATTCTGAAGAAGCAGCAGATTACAGAACACAACGAAGAACAGGGGAGGCATGCATTTCCAATTTGCCTGTGCAAAAGTTTTAAACCATCACAAAGACAGAATATTTTAGCTATTTCTTGTGCTAAATTTTATAAAAATGAATAAAGTGGCAATTTTCCACAGACGCAACTACTTAGTTTAAAATATGTTAGATATAGAAAATAAACAACTGAAGAATGATGCATCTCTCAGTTTCCGTTTTAAGTCTTTCAAAGAAAAATGAAAACTCAGCCAAAGTTCAAAGATAAACTTCCAAGAGGAAGTGTGGAGAGGCACATATCAAGAAAGTCTTCTTTATGGAAAGAACAGAAGAAGATCATCATAGACCTTTAACAAACATCAACATTCTGTGATTGAAAATATGAAACTATTTACTGGTTTCCATTGTTTCATGAAGAAACTCCTTAAGTGCTTCTTTTATACTTCAGATCAAATACTTCTGAAATCTTTAGATGTATTATATAAATCCAATTAAAAAAACCCAACAATGCTCGCCTTTTTCTGAGAGTGAACTGCGCTGCACAAAGCCATTTTCTAGGTCTGGTTGTAAAATGGAGCAGGTTTTCACTGTGGGAGGGGTTGTTTCAGCCTTTTGTAATGTTATTGTTTTTGACATTGTTTTTATTTTCTTGTTTGCTACTTATCAAGATATTGTATATTCTCACAGATAAAACCCATTAGCAAACTGTTTCTGCATTCGATCTTAAAATGAATTAACATTGAACATTTTTAACATTTATGTAATTTGGCAGAATACAAATAAAAACTGTCCCATATGAGGGGGCTGCGTTCGGTTGTTTGATTCCTGACCCTCGGTTATTTGCTGCACATTTTCCCGTTTTTCGTCTTTGCCTCTCTTGCTGTTAAGCAACTAATAGATAAAAGCTTCTAGACGTGCGATACTTCTAAAAACAGAACTTGTTTCCACAATGAGTCAACACTAAATCAACCAACAGATTTGGTTTTGCTTGCCTAAGTACTTTTTTTTTTTTTACTGACACCCACAAACTTTAATGTTGTTGGCTTTCATATTGAACACAAACAAAATGCTGAAATATCTACAGCAGATCCATCGTTGTATTCTGATGGGACAAATTTGATAACGTCTTGATTCTGTGCCTGAAAAATTCTTTAAATCTTCATATCTTAGCAATACGTCAGCAGCATAATAATTTGATGTTGCACAAGCCACATGCATAGCTATTACACAACAAAACAACTTTTTTTTAAATCAGCATTTCTTTCTCCACTAGCATTTCAAGTTTTGTGCATTAGAATTAGGTTTTTGATAATCCAACATTTGGTCCTGGTATGCTTCTCATTCTTAAAAACCTCTAATAAATATTCTGGTGTGTACAAAATTTCCACACTATAATTTGCAATTTGGAAAGTTTGACTTAAGATATGAATGATTTCATTTAAAAAAAGAAATGAGACACACACAAAAAAAAAGTCTTTTGACTAATATATTTAAATGAGACAAAAATCACAAAGACAGCTTGGAGATTTAATACATCATGCACATTGCTACATTATGTAATTGTACATATACTACAACAAACAACAGCCCTCTCATTCACAGAGCGGGTCACTGTTTCTGGTATCAGCAAAGACAATAAAAACATTTTCCAGCAGCTCAACATTTACTTAAATCACAGAACTCAGCACAGATACAAAGACGAATATTAAACACTTTCAGAAAAGCTGACAGTAACATCATTAAACAAGTCTATTGTATGAGTCCACACAGCGTATAATCAAGTCACTTACATCAGTGGTGTAAATATGTAAAAAAGCGTTTATTCATTTCTTTGATTTAATGCTTTGAAGATTTAATAACAAAATCACTATTTTTAAGATGTTTCATTTAGTGGTGCCACAAATGGAAAGACAAAGATAGGGAGCAGCTTTTGTAAATAATGTAATAAAATATGCTAAACACTCAAACTGATTTATAGCTACCTCTACACCAGTGAATCCTTTACTGTTTCTCTGTTATTCAGACTTTTAAACAACCGCGTATTAGGGCCATTGTAAAAAAAGGAGGAAATTTCTGCCAAAAATCTCAGAAATTTTAGATTAATTTCAGAAATTGTCTAGACAAAAAAAAACAAGGAAATTTCCAAAAGTCAATTTTTTATTACTTTTGAAACTCACAAATTTTCAAGTTTTTTTTCTAGATTTTTTTGGTTTGGAAAATTTTAGACTTCTAGAATTTTTCTGAGATTAACGTCAAAATTTTTTGGGGGTAAATTTTTTCCTTTTTTTTCTCTCTACAGTGGCCCTGATATGCCGCTGTACTTTTAGGCCAACTAGTTTAAGTTTCTGTCATGTCTTGAAGTGTCGCAGATGCAGAGACTCCAGCCTCACTCGTACTTCCTGCGCTCTGCAGGGTGCGCTCCTGCGACGCGTGAATCTTGAGGTGCTTCCTCAAGCTGGAATTATCGGCGTAGGCCTTCCCGCACTGAACACAGCTGAAAAGCTTCTCCTTGGTGTGCACCAGCTCGTGTCTCCTCAAGTGACAGGACCTCCTGAAGCTTTTCCCGCAGGACGCGCAGCTGTACTCCTTCTCCCCCGTGTGAGTCTTCTGGTGCAGCTTCAGGCTGCTGGCCACCGTGAATTTTTTGCCACACTCGTCGCAGCCGTACGGCCGTTCTCCTGTGTGCATCCGCATGTGGATCTTGAGGTGTCCGGTCTGACTGAAGGTCTTTCTGCACAGCTCACAGCTGTAGGGCCTCTCCCCTGTGTGGCTCCTGTAATGCGTTTTGAGGTCACCGAGGCTGTTGAACCTCTTGCAGCACTGAGCGCAGCCGTAGGGCCGCTCGCCCGTGTGGATCCTCTCGTGCATCCGCAGGTTTCCGACGTTTCGGAACGTTTTGCCACACTGCCGGCAACCGTATGGCTTCTCCCCGGTGTGAGTCCTCAGGTGGACCTTAAGCTGGTTGTTCTCGTTGAAGCGCTTCCCGCAGTACGAGCAGGCGTAGGGCTTCTCGCCGGTGTGGACCCGCTTATGCACCCTGAGCTGGCTGGGGTGGGCGTAGGTCTTGCTGCAGACGTTGCAGCCGTACGGTCTTTCTCCTGTGTGAATGCGCCGGTGGGATAAGAGGAGGTCGGCACGCTTATAGTGTTTCCCACAAAGGTCGCAGCTGTGATCTTTACTATTTCTGTGAGATTTGATGTGAACACTGAGCAAAGCTGCTTCGCTGAATGTCTTAGGACACGTTGGGCAGTGTAAGAGGTTGACGCTTTGTTCTTGGGTCTCGTCTTCAGCAACAACAGGTGAATCGCTTTGTTCCAAACTTATTTCTTCTTGCTCCGTATCCTGCATGCGCGTTCCCTCCATCCATCTCTGATCCGACTCTGACTCCTGATATTTCAGTTCATACTTCAACTCTGGGTGAGTCAAACTTTCACCGTCAGCGTCCTCCTCTTTCTCAACCTTGATGAAATGTCCCTCCTGTGTGTAGGGACTGGAAACCACGGTGACTTTAACGCTGCACTCACTGCCTCTATGGTCAGGGCTTGAAGGATGCAGCAGTTCCTCATCTGTGAACGAATCACCGGAAACCTCTGAGGCCTCATTCTTTACCAGTTTTGCCGTCTGATTCAGAGAAGGCTGGGAGAGGTCGACGGCACCACTTTCTTCCAAACCAGGCTCTGTTTTCACAGGAACTGAGATCCCTACGGACTTGTCAACAGATGACTGTTCTTCTATTTGATCTGTCTGCAGAAAAAATGGAGCAGAGAATGCTCTCTCCTTCAGGTTGCTCTTATGTCTCTTCCTTAAGCCTTTCTTGTCACTGCTGCATATGGACACCTTAAACTTGGTGTGGGTGGAGGTAGAAGGACGACTGTTCCAGTCGGAGGCAGAATCTTCCTCACATCCATCTGAAAAAGTTAAATGAAAACAATGACCAGGTTGGTACATGTGTAGAATGAATTCTATTTGTTGTTGCTGAAATGAGAAAAAATCCCACAGATGTGACGCAAAACCCACAGTAGAGTTGCAAGTGTATTTTTCTCCACTAGAGGGCGGCTCTAAACACAGCAATGAGCTGTCACAACTTATTAAATCTCCATGACATTACTAAACTAAAAGGTTTGACATAATCTCAGTGCTCAAGTTTTATCTGATTTATGGAGATCAAAATTATATGTAGAATCTAAAAAATATATCTAATGAGAAGGTGAAATGTGAATTAATATGAGCAATATTATAACATAAAATGCCTGCTTACACACTTTATTTTTTCTATTTCAAACTTAAAAAGGACGTCACACAGAGGCCCATTTATTTTAGTCGCTATGCAAAAGGAGAAAGATAAGAAAACATAGCCAACTGCCACAGAGGTGCGCTAATCTTTGTAAGTCATGAATAGCTTCTAACATAAACCTGCTCAAAGCTGCAGTCAGAACAATTAATTATTTGCCCAAACATAAATAATAAATAAATCTAACCTATTTGATCAGAGAATATTTTAATGACAAAAAAACATAACTTTTTATGTTCTGCCAGGCATAGAGCCGATGTAGTATATTTAGAGAAATTAGAGTCACTAATGTTTAAATATAATGTTTGGTTAATAACCATGCTACTGAGAGGGATATGATAATATTAAAACTGTGGAGGCCAAGTTTATGTAGAAAATATTTAGTTACTGTTCAAACTTATTTGTTTAATTAGTAATTTAATAAGTGCATTTGTTGAGGGTTGTATCTAATTTCATAATGTTTATTGTGAACGAGTGTTTTATTTTAGTATGTATGTTTTATAGTTTAATTGGCCATTTCGCATTTTATGCAAATGAGGTGGGTGGTGCAGGAGCATGAAGGAAGGTGGGAGAGAAAGAGAAAGAGGAAGAAAGGCTAGTAAGATCGGCGGAGCCACACGGTTTTTCAACCGTAGTTTATTTGTAGAGATTATCAGGATTCAACTGCTCTTGTAAACGCAGAAACTGTGGAATAAAAGTTTTTTTTTTTTTTTGCATCTTTACATCGGAGCGCAGTGGAAGTTTTTATTATCTGCAAACACACGAGTAAACCAGAGAAATTAACCTTGTGGCGTCACAAAAACTGTTCCATGTGAGGCAATAATATACAACTTTGTTTATTAGAACAACTTTAAGACCGTATGGAAGGATATTGTTACACACCAGTTCAGCAACAATTATGTCTACAAATGCTGAAAACGTCAAGTTGTTTTCCTAGAGAAATTAATTGCCTATTGCATTTGGAAGAATTTGTTATTCTTTTTATCTACTTCCTCAAACTGTGATTTATACACGCAACGTTAAGGGTTTGATGCAATGTGCAGAATGAACTTAAAGAAGATGAGACTTCTGAATCAAAATACAAAGAAAGTGAAGCACACACATAGTCCTCGCAGTGCAGGGCACCAGAGACAAGTAATAAACAAGCTGCGGACCTCTGTGGTCAGACTCTGCGCTCCTCTGTGCAAACAGCAGCCGCTTCAGGCCTTCATTCTCGGTCTGGATCGTCTGGATGACTCCCTGGTACTCAGAGAGGGTCCGCTCCACCGAGTCCAGAACGTCGTTCACCGTCGCTTGAAAAATCCGGTTCAGTGAGGACTCCAGGTACGTTTTTAACTCGCTTGTTTTCTCCATTGTGTTCGACTAAAGCGGCTGCAGATACCCCAGCAGACGCAGACGGGTGGGAAGCAGGAAAAGTGCTGGAGAGGTGGGTGTGTGTTTGTGTGTGCACGGAACAGACATAACAGGAAATGCACTCTGTCTCCTCAGAAGAGGCGGTAGTTTGTTTTTCTTAGAGCTCATATATACGTAGGCTGCCACCTGCTGGTGTGGAGGAACAAGAAGTATGTTTTTACATATAAAAAGTAGAGGCCAGAATTACGATTTATTTAATTCTACATGTTTTAATAACAACAGAACCTTGAAATACAGGTCATGCAAGGATGTCATCATTAGCACACATGCTAATAATTGGTCACAATATAAAGCATTCATATATAAATGTGCTGTTTAAACAACATCAACATGTTGCTAGCTGGGAAGCCGCTTAGCGGCAATGCTAATGTAACCAGGTCAGTTTTAAACTTTCACACAGATCCTAGAAACGCAGTTGCAGCTCTTTAAATGTACTTTAAACCCAAAAACTAGGTTTTTATCTAGCTTATGTGCTCTTATGCCAAAGGTTGCTCCAAAAGCAAAAACAAAGCAAAAAATTCACAACTGATTTAGATACGAGCTAGCAACTATGGCATCAACAATGCAACTTTCAGTAGTGGGAATATTTTCAAGCAAACAAGGCTTGTAGGTTTTATACTTTCCTTTGGCAAACAGTACTACAGTAGCAAGGAGATTTTATTAATTACGCTTGAAAGTATAGCTACAGCAAGTGCACTGCAGACCATACTTGTAGTACTAGAATGTATAGTAAATTTATATTTCTTAAATAGGAAAATTTTTACATTTACAAAAGTATAATGCAAAAAGTAAATTTATTCTATTACTGGTCTATTAGGTATATTTATATTTTAGTTTATTTAAAAAATATTAAAAGTTTACCACAAGTACAGTCTCCTATACCACCATTGTTCTAGTTTATAGTGCTATTCCACATTCTAATTTATTCAAGTATATTTAAGTGCACTTAATACTACTAACTCATCAGGGCACTGACCCCCACACTGGAGGCGTTATATATGTAGGAATTACATAGAAATTGCTATGTATATATGAATTAATTTTCCAGAATGTACTTATGCAAAGTTTGTGCAAAACACAAACAGAAAAGAAACAAACGCATTTATATATTAAAGCAATTTTTCGAGCTGTGTTGCAAAAGATTCATTTTGCAACACAATAAGAAATTGTGTTTCTTATTTAATAAGTAATTTATTATTAATTATATTACATCATTTATATAAAAGGAATTTTTAGTTTAAAAATTATACCAACTAACCCAGATTTAAAAAGTGTCAGGATTTCATCCTGGATTTTCTGACTGCATATTAAAACCAACATACCAATTAGAAAATGAAGTGATGATGACTTATTCTAGTATAATCTGAGTAAGGCCTGTTTTTGCCACATTGTCTGGTTTGTTTTGCAGGAATGAATGCTGGCCCCTCCCCTTACCTGACCTGTATGTGTGCGCCTGCATACCTGTAAGGCCGTGGGCGTGTGCTACGAGGCCTCTCAGGTGTCTTTTGAACTTCTGAGTCATCTGCCAATCAGAAAGGAGCTTTTCTTCCTCTTTGTTACCATTCTCGTCTTTCTTCCTTCATCCTTCCTGTTATTTGCTGCATAGAGACAGAAAAAAAAAGTTTAACACACCTCCAGATATGGACAGGAAGCTCAGAGACGGAGGACCAGAACTTGCATGTAATTTTATGTGGCGTAAGAGACTAAAGGTTGTCTTGGCTTAAAGAGAGCAGATGTGTGGCTTGTTTGTTAAGCAGAGCAGGTTCAAACACAGCCACTTTGGCGTTACTGGTATGCTTCAGGGTGGCTGTGAATGCACAGCGGCAGACCCGGAGCAACACGGCTGTGCTTTTCCCTCCCACAAGTCTTGACTTAAAACCTCACAAGCTGGTTGATCATATGATGTTGCTTGCAAGCGCCCGGAGGGGGTAAGTCATGCTTTTACAGTCTAGTAAATTCCTCACAGAGATGTTCTTGTTCTTATTCTCGCTCAATTTTCTGTCTTTATGTATCATGTTCACTGATGCTTTTTCTAAGCAGACTGGGTAGTTTTTTTTTAAACTGATATAGAAGATCTATCATGCTCTTTTGTTATTTGCAAATTTCAGACCTTTAACTTTACCTCGGACAGGTTGTTCCTCTTTTCATTTTCCCCCCAAGGCATCAATATTTAATTTCATACTTCCTAAACTGGTGATGTGCTGCAGTAACTTCCTATTCTGTAGAAACCTTTAATTCTTAACCTCTGTCGACAAGGTTCAGTTGAATGTGGACTTTGTGTTTCCTGTTATATTTTTGTGTATTTTATTTCAAAAACTGTCAAATTTCCACTTTTGAAAGCTACATAATCATATAAGGGTTTTGTTGTAATTATATGATCCACAAAAATACAATTGTTGTAATGTGAAACATTCCCTTTTTTAAAAAAAAAAAATTATTTCAGCCCTGTATTGTATTTACAGTTTTACCTCATTGCTTTCCAAAATTCGTAAAAAAAAGAAGAAAGTCTGCTCTTTTTTATTTATTACTTAATTACTTTAGAAAAAAAAGACAAATTTCTTTTTTCTAAGCGAGAAATCTTACACGTCAAACAAATTTATTTCGATCTATTCTTCGTTGTTAATCGTAGTTAACTCCTGTTGCATTTGTTGCACTCTGACAGGAACTGAGAACTTCGCACCCACACAGGAAATGTGGTCAAGGTCTGTCCCGGATGTTGGCTTATATGACATGAATGAAATAATAAAAGAAAGACAGAAAAGCTTTAAAAACGAGCATGTGCAAGAAAGAAGGAGATCGTGTTTAAGCCGAGATCATATAGAAAACCAAAAATCTGATACATAGCATGTGACTTTCTTCCGATACGGGTCGTTGCTGGTGTTTGTGTTCACAACACACTCTGAAATCAAGTTCACCAGACAGACATCTGCATGTGTCGCAGCGCGTGGTGATAAAATGATAAACAGAGGACAAAACGGTTGAACTGCAGCCCCAGAGCCCCACCCTCTCTCCATCGAATCTCTGTCCATAATACAGCATACACCCTGTCACTCCGCTTCCTTCTGCTGCTCGTTTGCTCAGCTGGCTTTCTTTTTTTGGTCTCAGGAAGTAAAAATGGGCTTTTGTCTTCAAGGTGCCTTGCACGGCACATTGGTAGCAGCAAATTAACAGTAGTTTTAGATGTATAGACAATATAGATTAGCTGGAAATGTGATGATGTTCAACATTGCAGAGGCATTCATCGTCAAGCCTTTTCGTGTTTTGTCACAACCACAAAACAAAATCAAGCAGTGCAAGATTATGAAGTAAAAGGATAAGAATACTTCACTTTCAGTTTTTTTCTTTTACAATAAAAACATCTAAAAAAGATGCATTTGCCTCCCCCACCCTTACTCCTCAACCCTCCGCTTGAGGCAGAATTTTTTGGATCCACCTTTCATCACAGTTGGAGATGCAGGTAGTTTTGTGATATGTATCTACTATTTTACAATTTGAGCAATATTCTTTGCTAAATAGCTAAATCTCAGTCAGATTAGATGGATAGTGTCTTTGAAGGTTGGTTTTGAAATCTTACCACTGATGTTTAGCTGGATTTTTGTTTGAACTTTGACTGGGCCATTCTACTCCATAGGTGCACTTTGAGTTTTACAAAAATCAAAAGTAGCTCTGTCTGTCTGTTTACGGTCATCGTCCTGTTGGAAGGTAAACATCTGCTCTGGCCTCAAGTCTTCAGCAGGTTTTCTTCCAGGTTTGCCCTCTAACTGCGACCATTACTGTTCCTGCTGAATGAAATCATGTCCATTATCTGATGAGAATTGTGCATTCAGAGTGATGAGCAGTGTTGATTTTCTCCCAAACTCTTTCTTCTACATGAATTATTGCAAAATGACAGTGGGATGACATATCTTTTTTTATATTTTTCTTCTTTCCACCTTCCCAAAAATCCAGGTTTGTGGAGTGTATGACTAAAGAAATCCCAACAAATTACAGTAAAGTTTGTGACTGTAATGAATACTTTTAGAGGGCACAATGGGAATGGCTTTTGTCTGTTGAATATTTAAGTTCTCCTGAGGAGATATTTTCTTAACCAGTTTAGTTTTTGCGTTTGATCATCCATTTGATCCAGCTAGCTGCACAGCTGATTCAAATTTAGAGGAAATTATCAGTTTCATCTGAGTTCAAATTAAAATGTTTCTACTTTTCGTTTTTTTAATCCAACAGAGATGGCACCTTGTAGAAGCATCATGGCTAATCCAGCAGGGGAGGACTTTTTGTAAATAAACAGCTTCATCATCCCTCTCTAAACTTGACAAAAAGCTGGCAACTGTACTGCCTACGAGGCGCCGATGGAAGAGGAGAACCTGTGTGCTTCTCTGCCGGATGTTGTAGAAGCAGAACTGCCGCGTGACTCGCAGACCTCAGCGGATCAGAGCATAAATGGAGAACGTGAGGAGCCGGGGTCTGGTGACGAGGCAGAGATGAGCGAGACACACACCTCTCCTGAAGAGCCAGAACAGCTGGAGGAAACTATGTGGAGTCTGCAGCCCGTCACCTGCACCAGCTCCTCTCTTTCCTTCGCCAGTGTGGGATGGGACATGCCCATCTTCTCTGCAGAGACGACTGACAGCAGCTTGGCCAATCAGCTTTACTCCGAGGGCGTGACGAGTCTGAACAGCACTTCCTTCTCTCATCACCATCAGCCTCAAGATGTTACTGCCGAGCCTTGCGAACAGGAGGACAAAGAGGAACCAGATGAGGTTGAGGCACGGCCTCTAAACCCAGCTATAGAGAGCGCCGGAAATGACTATAAGGTATGAAATGTGTCAGAAAAAGAGGAGGTGTGACACTTTCCTGCCTCTGTTACTTGTTACTGACATTTTAATCCACAACTAAAAGTGAATCATGTCATTAAGCCTAATTTTACTGGATTTAAGAGTTTACATCCTGTGTTTTTGTTGCTAATTTGGGTTTCTGTGGTGAATGTGGGAGTAAATAAGCATGTGTGTTGTTGGTCAGATGAGTGCAGCTCCATGAACTCAGAGGGAATCACAAGTTTCTCTCTGTAAG
Organism: Brachyrhaphis roseni; assembly: GCA_903066815.1. Classification (NCBI taxonomy): domain Eukaryota; kingdom Metazoa; phylum Chordata; class Actinopteri; order Cyprinodontiformes; family Poeciliidae; genus Brachyrhaphis; species Brachyrhaphis roseni. The sequence goes on from CAEFZY010075428.1 coordinate 74,128, forward strand.
CTCACGCTCAGAAGTCTGTGTTGCAATTTTCAGCCATGTGATGCTGCAGATGAGAACGAGCCAACGAAACAGGAAAAGGAAGATTCAGCAGCAGAGCAGTCTGAAAGTAACACCGGTATGTATCAGAGCAGCTCTGTTACATTAGTTTTAGTTGGAGATTATTTGTGTTTCAATTTAAGAGGAAGTGTGTGTCACTTCTTGACCTACCTTTCTCACCGTGTTTAACCTCTTCTGCCAAATCTTCTATGAATTTCAGATTCAGAGGAAGACGATGGCAGCCCAGTAACGTCAGATGAGGACCTACTAAAAACTTCAGACAAGATCCAATGTTTATCAGAAGACGTGGACACTTTTTTAGATGTGAAACTCGAAAAGGAACAAGAGGTCACAGTTCTGCTGAGTGAGCAAGAAGACTCGGAAGGAGAACAGGCCTCGACAAACGGTGTTGACACTGACGGGGCGACGGAGGACTGGAGCGAGGTTCCAGAAGAGAAGAGTTTAAGTAACATTTCCGACCAGGAGGAACTGGCTTCGGCAGATTGTTTCGAGACCACACAAGCGACTGAGGAGGAGAGTGGGGGACAAGAAGAGCAGAGCTTCACTGATGTTTCCAACGAGGAGGAACCAGCCGCGGCAGATTGTGTCGAAACCCAGGAAGAGCGTCAGGACGTGAGCAAGGTTGAGGAACAGCAGAGTTTGACCGGCATTTCCAATGAGGAAGAAAGTGAGGAGGCAGAAACTGTCAGCTCTCTGAGTTATCTGTGAGTATTGTTCATTCAAAAAAGGGAAGCGGACATTTTCAATTACAGCGAAGCCAGAGAAAAAAAAAGAAAAAACTAATTACATAGGCTAATCCGCATTTTATCAAATATAAATAACTTCATTACATTGAACATCTACTCGTTCATCATGACTGCTAATGAGTCAGCGTTATCTAAAAGATAAGGAACAGTTCTGTTACAACATGTTAACATTTAAATAAACTTACCACATATGAGACACAATTTATATTTCAACCACATGATCTGATCTTTTCATATAATGTTTAAAACTGGTAAACTCCAGTAAAGCTCTCAGAAATGTTGGTAAACTAGGATAAAATAAGCAATCAGTCCAAGTTCTCAGTATGTTTAACCACATTACTTGACAGCTGTAATGCATGTTTATTAGCACAGCACATTCGTTGCAAGTGCGTTATATAATGAAAATTTAAATTGCAGTGATATAATAAGGGAAAGTAATGAAAAATTTGTATAAATCGATGGTGTTAATGCTAATCACATTTAAACAGCTTTAAACAGGTGGATTTTTTTGGCCTTGATTTATAGAAACTCTTTGTTTCGGTTGTTTTGCAGTTTTCTGGAAGCTTGTTCCAGGTTAGAGGAGCATTAAAACTGACTGCTGCTTCTCTCTGTTTGGTTCTGGTTCTGGGGATGCAGAGCAGACCAGAGTCAAAAGACCACAGTGGTCTGAAAGGCAGATACAACAACAACAACAACAGATCTTTGATGTACTCAGTAATTTATAAACCAATAAAAGTATTCTGAAGTCTATTCTGTGAGCGATGTGCTCCATCTTCCTGGTTTTAGTCAGGATGTGAGCAGCAGATTGTTTAGGCAGAGCTACGAAGAGTGTAGATCTAAAGAACTTCAGGTCTTGTTGTTTGATTAGAAGTGAATTTAAAACTTAGTTAAATTTTTTGGATGACGCAACGATGATTCAAAATAAGTCAGTTGTTCAATCATTGCACTGGAATTGAACTCCCAGTTAGTACTCTTAAATATCTCATTTTGTTGGAGCCTTTGATTGCTTAATCTCAGTATTTGGTGTGAACTTTTATTCCTCAGAAGATTGGGAATTGCCTTAAATATCTATAATATTTTTTATTTATTTTAGAAAACCTTTAAATGAAGCATTAGCCAGGTGTCGATGTCAAGCTAAGGAAAGGTTCCAAAAAGGTTAAGGTTTCAGATTCCCTTAAATTTTATATTCAAACATGTTTCTATATGGTTTAAAGTCAGTTTTGCGATTCAGAGAGCATAATGCTGCTGCTGTGCACTGCATGTTAGCTGACTGAAAGAAGTTTCCCCTCGCTTACAAGAAAAAAAAGGTAGCTTTTTGAAATATTTTGTTATTTTTGGATTAAACATGAAAACTAAAGAGGCGAGTGATACTGTTTTGATAAATCGACAGTTCGGCATGGTTGCTAAGCAGCCAAGTGCATTTGCTACCTGAGCAAAGATCCAGCCTAATTAACAAGTTAATATAAGATTGTTAGACCTGTGTTCCTCTCTGAAGAGCAGAATGCCTAAAATGTATTCTTCTTTGCATTAAGCACTAGTAAACCACAAAATTGGCAAAAATGTATTCTATATGTTTTTTTTTCTGTGTCAAATCAAAATGACATTAAATTATAGTTTTTATATGTTTTTGTGGCTGTTTCTGAATATTATACATATTTGCTATTACATTTTTGTATGAATACAGTGAAATTATGGTGTTTGTACTTATGGTTATTGTACCATGAGGATCTCATTCTGTTCAATTGTTACTTTAAGTGGGAAACCAAAGAGCTCCTCTAAAGTCATTACTCATGTCTTTCCTTTTCGGCTTTTTTCCACCACTCTGCTGAATATTTCAAACCTGCAAACTGCTTTCAGAGGTGAAAACTATTTCTTCCTATGCTTTTAATTGCCATTAGCTGACTGCTACTTCCTCTCTGAATCCTTATACAAGCAGTAAGGACATTTTCACACTACACTTCTGCATTTTGACTTAGCCAAAGAACTAATGACATGGTGTAATGATGAACTGTGTGTTTTTTTTTCCTATGTTAGTTTATGAAAATTATACCTTGATTACACAAAAACGTAGAGTTCAATGCGATCTCTTTGCAGGTTTAAGTTGGGAGAGTATGTTACCCGCCTGCAAGATGACACTATAAATGAAAATAGCTTTAAATTAATTAATGATAGTTTCAGTCGAAGCCTTCTGCTTCTAACAGGAACACTGATCACATCCTGTTTCTAAGAGTTAGGCTGCCACATTAGCATTTCCTCCGGTTTAACACACTGTTTGTTTTTTTTTCCCTTTTTTTATATTCACACCTTTCTAAATAGATGCCAGTGTTGAGTCACCAGCGTTTCCTACCTCTGAATTCTCCTTTTATGTACACACCTTTGCAGAATTTTGGGCTATTTTAAAAATATTCTCAATGCGTGTTTGTTTTGATGCCTTTTAGGGAAGTACCTGCAGAAGTGCCGCAAACTGACAACACTGGACTAAGCACACCTGCTGATACGTCGAAAGAGCTTCCAGAGGCCAGTGGACATTCAGAGGACAAGAAGGACGCGGAGACACCGGATCAGTTAGGTGACGATCTCTCTGTGCTGCCTGAAGAAATGTGTGAAGAAGTGGAGGAGAAAGTGGATCCTGAGCTGTCAGAGTCCGAGAATAACAACGAGGAAGTGTCAGAAGAGCAGGCAGAAAAAGCGGAGAGCGCAGAAAGCTCATCAGATCGGGCGGAAGACCCTGCAAATCTGGAGGAGACAAACTCTCTAGAGCAACAGGAGTGTGACCAAGACAGAGCAGCGTCAGAGACCGAACCGGGTGAAACGAGTGAGGAGCCCGAGCAGATGCATCCAGAAGAGTCTGATCAGCTTCAGGACCAGTCCCCAGAGATGGCATCACCAAACCAGTTAACCCCAACAGAAGCTCCAGAGGATCAACCAGAGCAGACAGCTTGTGATGAAGCTAAGGAGTCCGCAGTCGCAGGCAATCCATCAGAGCTGAATGAGCTGCCACAGCAAACATGCCGCTCGTCTGAGCAGCCGGGACCCTCAGACAAGACGAATGAGTCAGAAATGACAGAACAGCTGTCGCCTGACAGCGAAGCTGCGCCGCGGGGTGAAGAGGCCGAGTCCAACCATGTGGGCCGAGAGGCTGAGACGTTGGTCCAGACTGAAGATGTTGGGATTACTGACAGTGAGAGCCCACCAGGAGTTGTGTCTAACGGAGATAAACAGGAGGATTATGTTAACGGGGGTAAGGTGGACAGAGAAAAGGCTCAGCGACTCGCTGAGCAACTGTTTAAGCTGGACAACATCCAACGCTCAGATGTGGTGAAACATCTGGACAAAGAGTAAGCACACATTCAGACATTTTCATTATTATTCAATAAATGCTTGTTTTCATTCTTTAGATATGCAGGTTAAAGTTTTGCATAAGCATTAAAGTGTTTTTATGCAGATGAGGTAACATTAGCTTAGTTTTATTATCCTGACCAAGAGACAGTGTGTAAATGTTTCTGATCAGCACATAAAAACCATTGTTTTAACTTCCTGCTTTCAGAGGATTTTCAACTTTACATCTTTTTAGCATAGTATGCTGATTATTGCTATGCAGAAACCTCAATGTGTTCTGTTTTTGCATCTGATGAAGAAAACATCATCAGTTTTATTTTCTAAAATTGCTGAACTCGATCCCAGGGTACTCTGGCCCATTTATAAAGCCTTGCTGAGGAAATTTCATTAATTAAAAAGGAAGCCTTGAACTGCTCTGACTGAAGAGATTTCAACGTTTGTTTTGGCAGATGAGTCAGTTTAGAGGGAGTTTAATAACATTTAAGTTCACTTAATCAAAGTATTGATTTGTTCTTTAATTTGGCTGAAATGAAAGTGTCACCAAGGATAAGTCAATGAAATGACCGACTCTGTTTTATTTTTTGCTTTTAAATGTCAGGCTTGACTACTAGTAGAAGTAAATTAGCCTCTTACATTCAATAGGCAGAGAGTGCATGGGATAAAATCTGGAAATTTTACAAGCTCAGAAAAGTTGTTGACCTCTTGACAAGAACACTTTCCAATGAAAATACTTGGTGTTTTTTATTGGAATTTCAATGAAAAAAAAATAAAAGTTTTTTATTGGAATAGCTTGTTAAACTGGATCTGGTTTAGATGTCAACAAAAGCATAGAGATGCTTTAGTTTTGGAGTTTTATCATTGACCTGTTTTCAAAATAAAGACATGACCTAGAATAAATAAGAGCTTGTAGAATAACTAATGCTGTATAGAAAAAGTCAACAAATTAAAACTATAAAAATAAGATTAAAATAAACCAGATATAATTTTAATTTCTTGGAAAGGTGAGGTGAGTTGTTACTACAGCTAATAAGACATTTGGATAAAATCCTAATTGTATTTATGATTATCTGTAGCTTAAATTCAGGTTTCTTATGAAAAATATTTCATTATGTTTTGTGTGTAAAATACAATGTGTAAAATATATCTATTTTTTGTACCAAATGTCCTGAATTTTTAAAAACTGCTGCAAAAATCAAAACCTTCGAGGCTGAAATAGTTTAGAAATTTGAAACTAAGTCTTTGGAAGAATCGTAAGATTTGTTCATTTTAATCTTACATTTGTGTCGAAAAATGGTTTTGGTGCTGATAAGTTTATTTGAAATCAAAATTGTTACAATGCATCTCAAATCACATCCTTAAGCGTGTAAGTATTTCAAATATCAGAGGTTGATATGAATCTACTCATATAAATACAAATATTCTAGGGTCAAATTTATTTTCAGAACTTTTTGTTAGTAGTAGTTTACATACATGTGTTTCTCTAAATGATTAGCTGCTATTCTTCAATAGTTTGTGTTTGGCTTCTTCATGTTATTTTCTGACACAAATATATTCATATATAATATTTTCCCCATGTTTAGTAATGACTTCAGTCATGCTGTCGGAGAGGAATACCTCAAATTCTTCGATTTCCCTGGCCAAACTCTGGATCAAGCCCTCAGGTAAAATACCACAGATGGATATTTATGTCTTTTGAAATACTGTACCTTCATGAAACATTTTTTTTTTAAATCTTTTTTCACGCTCTCATCCCTAGATCTTTTCTGAAGGTCGTCGTATTGATAGGGGAGACCCAGGAGAGGGAACGAGTGCTGCAGCATTTCTCCAACCGCTTTCACGAGTGCAACCCCGACTCCTACTCCTCCCCGGGTGAGACAGACATGCGTCACGCTTAAAGACGCAGCTGCGACGATTCATTCGTGTCTAACATCTGTCTTTGTCTCTTTTGGATGTCCTCAGGGGCCGCGTTGGCTCTGACCTGCGCTTTGATGCTTCTCAACACTGACTTGCATGGACAGGTGAGACCAAACAGCCTCTACAGTTTGTTTTTGACACTGATTTGTTCAGCTTTTAAGCAATCACGTTCGTTTACAGAATGTAGGAAAATCCATGTCTTCATCTAAGTTTGTGACCAACCTGGATGGGATGAATGAGGGAGGAAACTTCAACAAGGAGCTGCTAAAAGTAAAATATTTACATTTTTCTTCTCCTAGCTAAAGTCTAAAACTCATATTTCAAAACTGATGTAATTTTTCTCGTGGATTTATATTGTAGAGTCTTTATAATTCCATAAAGAGTGAACCACTGGAGTGGGCCATGTAAGTAACCCATCCAAAAAAGCATCTCCAGATCCGTGATTCCAGCACATGACCTCATTCATATTTTCACTTGATCCTGTGGCGAAGGGATGAGGAGGCGCTGAAGAACCTGGTGGATGAAAATTCAGGAGACGACGCTCCTCTGCGCTCAAAATCCAACCCGTTTTTGGACGTTCCTCAGGACAAAACGGCCACCGTGGTCAAACAGGGATTCCTGCAGAGGAAGCTGCATGCCGACATCAACGGAAAGCGCAGTAAGTGGGACTGACACACATATATCCTACATTACATCACATTAGACATAACAATTTACAAAACAGAAGAATAGCAGTATTGAGATGGACATTATATGGAGTTTTGTGCTTTAGTATAAACATTGAAAAATGATTTTTAAAGGTTGACATTGGCACGGGTTCACTTGTAACAGACCTAGACGAGAGACCAGTTCCAAGTTTGGGTTTAGGCATCAGAGCAGAAAGAGCTACATAACTGACACCATTAGTAATAAATAATGCAAACATACTTTTACTGCAATTAATTTAATATTTTTTTATATTATTTAGTCCTTATTTATATGGGTTGTCCCACTGAGATCCAATATCTTATGTACAAGTGAGACCAGATTTACTTTTACACCCAACAGCGCAGAATGAATAGATGTCTAAAGTGTGCCTTATGGATTTTTGCAGTCAGGTTTAGCATGAAATTGAAATGAAAGCAGAAAATGTGACTTATGAAATACAAGTACTTTGAGTTGTATTTAACATTTCCCCGTTTTCCAATTTGTTTTTGAAAGGCCTCGTATAAGGAATAATCTTTCCCTAAACAACTGATCTTGAGTTGTGTTTGTGGGCCACATATAATCATTCTGAGAGCCACAAATGACCCACGGACCTTAATTTGGACATCCCTGGTCTAGCATTACTAATTATGAACAATTACATAACTTTGAATCTGTAGTTGTTGAATTCAAATTAGTATTTCTCTACAAGATAGGTATATTTATTCACTTATGGAGAAAGTTCACAACATTATTCATCAATAATAATAGTTTTGATGTGCCTTTTGAGCATAACAGTAATACTAAAGCCATATTTTTGATCCCTGATAGTTGCTTGACAGGTTTTATTAAAATCTGTATGTTAGTGATGCAAGTCGTTGGTCATTATAGATCTGCTGAATGTTGTTGTTTTGTGGCAGCTCCCTGGGGGAAGCGGGGTTGGAAACCTTTCTTTGCAGAGCTGAAGGGAATGATCCTTTACTTACAGAAGGTCAGTGACTCAGCTCCTAATTCTCCTAACATCATGTAGCTCTTCTACTTGATCCTGAGTTGTCTGTGTTGTGTGTCAGCATGATTATCGCAGAGATCATCCGGTGACCGAGGACATGGTGGGAGTCCATCACTCCCTGGCTGAGCCGGCGAACGATTACACCAAGAAGCCGCACGTGTTCCGCCTGCAGACGGCCGATTGGAGAGTTTTTCTCTTCCAGGCGTCGTAAGTTGCATAGAATCGGCAGGGCGAGATGTTTGTGTCTGTGTGCAAGACCGCAGGTTTCCTCTAAAGAGATTGATGGAGTGTTTGGTGGATTTTCTCTCAGATCCAAAGCAGAAATGAATTCATGGATCTGCCGCATCAACTTGGTTTCCGCTCTTCACTCGTCTCCTCCGTTCCCCGCCGCCGTCGGCTCCCAGAGGAGGTTCTTCAGGCCGATACTTCCTGCCTCAAAGTCTGCACACTCTCTGGTATGCACTTCAGTCTTTTTTGGTAACAAATTACAAGTTGCATTGCTGTAACTTGGTTTTAAAAGACCTTATGTTTTGATAATTGTGCTTGTGCAATTTTTCTATTTATGTTGCAACAGACTTTTCTGTATCAATTGAAGAAACACTAAAAAAATATATATTTTAGTCAATGTGATGCAGAAGTCAAACAGTCAAAGTCAGAGGTGGGTAGAGTACAAAAAAAACTGTACTCAAGTAAGAGAAGAACTACTTCAACATCTGTTTACATAAGTAAAAGTAAAAATTTGCCATCCAAGAAATTACTCAAGTAAAAGTAAAAAAGTATTTGGTAAAATAGCTACTAAAGTACAAGATAAAAAAACCCCCAATCATGTAATATTTAAAAATTGCATCATCAAGCAGACCAAAATATTACATTCTGCAAAAATGTTGCCATTTTCAAGACCAAACTGAAAAAATTTATATAAATAAATAATTATAAAATAACAAAATCAGGCAAAATAATTTTTTTTTCCAAATCAATTTCTTTCAATATGTTTAAAAAAAACCTGCAGATGTGTTTCTGTGTCTGGTGAATCTTTGGTTAAAGTAAGTTTGTTTTTCTGTCAGTGAAGTGGCTTACAGTGGGTAGAGTATCCTGAAATTTTACTCAAGTAAGAGTGGCGATACTTCATAATGAAATTACTCAAGCAAAAGTAAAAAGTGCAATGTAGCAAAAATACTCCTAAAGTATATTTTTTCCAAAATGTTACTCAAGTAAATGAAACCAGTTACCAAACAATACCACAGTTCACAGATTTGAACAGAAACACTGTAGCTGCCATTTTAATATATTAATAGATGTTTAATCATTGGGATTCAAATTCAGACACAAAAATGGGGATTTGAAATTGGTTATGTAGACACTGTGATTATAATTTTATACTTCTCTCTATTTATTTTCTTCCTTCCACTTTGCAATTTTGCGCTACTTTATGTTGGTCTATCACACACAATCCCAAAAACAATACATCCACAAACATCTATGTTTACTGTTTTCTTCTGGTTCTGGTTAGAGACCAAAAATGTAACCTTTGACTTCTTTCCTGTCATTTTCCTGATGTAGGAACATCAGCTGCAGTGTCACGCAGGAAAACTGGATTCCTTCAAAGCCGACCTGTTGCATCAGCAGGAGAACCCGCCAGACAGCAAAAAAGCTAAAACCAGGGATCTGGAGGAACACCGTGTCAGAACCGAGTACCTGGAGTTCGAGGTACTGGAGCTGCTGTGTGAGCTTAAGCATGAGTATATGTAGATCTACAGGTTATTCAGTGTTTGTCGTTCAACCACAGGTGTGTCGCTACGAGACCTACATCCAGGTGCTGGAAGCCTGGAAGAAAGTGCCGAAGACTGAGGACGATACATTGGCCAGCGCCGACCTGAAACTGTTTGACAAGGCTACCTGTGGAGACTGCATGGCGGATGAAGACGATGATGAAGCTGGCCTGAAACGGTCTTACTCTAGTCCTTCTCTGGATCTTGAGCTGACCTCTCCGACAATAGTAAAAGTCAAACGTAATATCTCTGAGAGACGGACTTATCGCCGGACCATCGTCCCTCGATTTAAGGAGGCCTGACATGAAGCGATTGTTGCGCCCAAAGACGCACTTTTAAGCATTTCTGCTGAGATTTTACAGCTAGTGAAATAAAAAATAAAAAAAATCCTCCAAAGATCCATGTAAAAGCCCCCTCAGGAATTTCTTTTATTTTTGTCTAGTTCATTTTCACATAAATGCGAAATGCACAACTAATAATCTTCATAAACTGAATTGGACCTAACTTGGTTAGTTTTCTCTGAATTTACAAGTCTTTTTATGAACTGAAATATTGTAGTACCAGCATTTATGTTTTCCTTTAGGTCAAAGTGAATGTTTTGTGAGGTCACAAACTTTCTTACTGATGTTTACCACAAGAGGGTGCTGTAGAACAGCACATGTCTATACAAATGCAACCAGGAAGAAGAACTGTTTTAGTTTTATTTTCGTATTGCACTTTTCAATATATATATATATATATATATATATATATATATGTAGTTCTACGTGTTCTATTCAAAAATGTTAAAATGTTGATTTAATATTTGTTTTTCCATCTATGATTTCTCTCTTAGATGCTTTGTTTAAATGAAGGACTTCTAAAGTAACACAACATGTTACACAGCACCTGTTTAAAATAAACAAACAAAATTACCTGAAATACTTCCGGACATTTATTCCCTTACTAAGCCCAAACTGCAAAATATGGCTCAGTGAAGCCTATCTGGGTTCAGTTTCCACAGATAAATCAATAAAGTGTTCACAGGAAATATAAAATGCAGAGTTTACCACTAGTCTTTATTAATTTTATTTGGTTATGCTTTTAGTTTTTATTTTCCTAATTACATTTTTTACCTTTTATGTTCTGTTTTCCAGTTAGTTTTATTTCTTTTAGATTAAATTAATTAGTTTGTGTTTTTTTTTAATCTGGTTTCTTTTTTTATTTTTTCTATTTAAATAAAAACTGAAATGTTTTTGTCTTTTTTTCTCAATTTTGAAATTAGGACATTTGTCATCTGACCGACTAGTGAAATGTGGAATGCTTTTTAATGTTTTATATTTAATTTGTTTGAGTCAAAATGTCTATCACAAAATAAAACATTAAATATAAAACTTTTCTAAACTTTGAATTACTGCAATAAACCTGAAAACGGTATAAATTAGACAAACTGTCTCAGGCGAACCTCCTGCGTTTTTGTCTGTTTTCCTGTAAATGATGGCACCAACTTGGCCCGGGTCCTGTTTTGAGTTTTCTCAGCCTGTTAATCAGGAGTTGAGTACAATGACCGAACCTAACCCGCAAACACACACATACACACTCCTAGTAAATACAGAAACGGGACGAGAATGGGCCGCACGGCAAAGAGCAGGAACAACACGAAACAGGGTCACAACATGAGGTTTTGGTGTCAAAAGCTGACAAAACTTTACGCATCTACTTTGTGATTTTTTATTTATTTATTTTCTGTTGGTGGGTAAACGTCATGAGGAACACTCAGTCCATAACAATAACAACAGCTCATTAAGATAAAGTCAGATTCTGCTGATGAGAATGACTGACTGGCCACAGGAGTGACAGTGGCCCCGGGGCCACCTGTACATTAACAAAATGGCTGGAGAAAGGTATCCTGTTACAGAATGAAGAAGGTTAATAAATGATAAAACAGGACAGATTTGTAAGGAAATAATGTTATTTGTTTTCACTCTATGCCACGTGTACAAGATCAAAACAGGAATGTGAAGAACAAAAAAAAAAAAATGGCAGAAAAAATGTACTTGTAGGCCACATGAATTGTTTCTCTGATTTCAAATAGAAGAGTTTATTAATTGTCTGTGCCACAGTTAGTGCTGAATGTGCCAATTTGGCCCTAATGCTCTTCTCACTTGGCCTGCAGAGCATGACTTCAGCAGTGGTGCTGGTGGCCTTGTTCCTTTGAAGAGCCATCGCTCTCCTGATCTGCAGCAACAATAACGCCGGGCCTGAGCAGCAGGGGCTGCGTTAGCTGCCGGGTTCAGAGGGCGACTCGTCCCTGGAACCGGCCTGCTTTTGTTCTGTGTGCGCTGCTCCATTCTCAAGCTCTGGGCGACTCAGTCAGGCCTGGGTGGGCAATTAAAAAGCCAAGAGCTCAAGTTGGGATCATTAGTGGCTTGTTTCAAAACACAGTTTCTCTTTTGTTCCTCTCTTTTATTTTCCCCCTATGCAGCTGTTCACTTTAGCCAGTGCTATGCCTTAATGTGGCTTTGAAAATTGTTCTCTTGTTGCCAAAAACACTAGAAAATAAGACCAAATAATAAAAAAAACATGCTCCATTTGTTACTTTCCATCTTTTGTGTGAATGAACACCTGATTTCATGCCTCTGAGGACAAAAATGATCTCATCCTTGGTTTTTCTTGTTTATCGTCTTTCTCTCTTTGCTCTTGACTCCTGCTCTTGTGAAGTGTTCTTCACTGTCGAGACTCCTTAAAATCTCTCTGTGGTTCTTTCAAGTGGTTTGTTTTTTTCACTCAGACTCGCCTCATCTATTCAAGATGACATTGATGCTGCACTTATTCACTCCAGCTCTCATCTGATATCCACTTAACGAAAAGTTCAGTCCCAAATCTAAATGAGAATGTTGAAGCATGAGCTGTTTCGCAGAGAAAATTGGGCAAACAAGATAGAGACACTCTATGAAAGACTTGCCGTAATGAGCTGAATACATGTGCGGACTTTTCACATTTTTATTTGTAAAAATGTTTAAATAGCATGTGTCATTTTACCTTCCTCTTTGACTTCTTTGTGTGTTGTAATCTGAGAAAACAAGGAAACTCTACTTGACTTCCTGTGGACTTTCTTCAAAAATGTAAATCTGAATGGGAGAACTGATTTGTACTTCGACTGACAAACATTTCTGAAGCTTCAGTTAGGATCATTTAAAATTTTCTTCCTCTCACATCCTGTTAGAAAAAAAGCCTATAAATGTTTGCGTTTTGGCAACAGATCGAGCCTCTAGAGAGGAGTTAAGGCTTTGCTCGAGGGCATTTCAATGCATGACCTCTTTTTGCCCTTTTTTTTTTTCTCCCAGCACACACACACACACACAAACACACTCACGACTCAGACTGCAGTCTTCAGATGTGGACCCAGCAGCTTTTGTAGATGCACGGTAAACACGCAGCGGCGGGGCCTTCAGGTCAGAGCTTCATGGGTTAAAGCAACTGATGGAGCAAAGTGAATGCTTGACGTCTAATCTCCTCCATCTTATCTTGTGTCATCTTTTCACTCATACATTACCTTTTTTTCAACCGCCAGCCTTCATTCATACACAGCGATATGTTCATATGTTCTTGCGTCACTTGATTAATGTATAATCTGCAGTGTTATTCACAGATCAGCCTGTAAAATCAATATGTGTGTCTCAATGAAGGGTGTGCTTGACTCCTCAGGTCTTCACAGGTCAACTCTCTCCCTCGGGGCGGCACCTGATACCTGGAAGAGTTTATCCACCTCAATGTGTGCGTGTGTGTGTTTTGAAAGGTGCGTTTTTCTTGATGTCTTCCAGTCAACAGTAGCTTCCTGCCTGTAGGCTCTGAGCGTTGTTTAATAGGCACAGAGCACCTGCCTGTGCACAGGAACACCCTCTGTTTGACCACTGTGCTCCGTTTGACTGGCACGTTTGTTTCAGCTGCTTTACGCCGGATCAGATAGCGTCTTGAAATTTGAGAGAGGAGCAGTCAGCTCATGGCGGCGGTGCTTCAAGCTCATGCTCTCTGCTTTGGTCTTTTCTAGAAAGTAACATTTAATTGGGGCAAATTTAGACGAAGAAAACTCAACATGATATTTTCCTAATGATAATGTTTCTTGAGTAAAGTAAACATCCTTTGTCTGTCCAAAAGGAGGTCCAGTACATGCTAACAGGTGATTGTGCAATAGGATGTTGGACAAGTTGCAAAAAGAGAAATGTTTTTTTTCTCTGCAGTAATGCAAAAGTTAACTTGGACTACTTTTAAAACCTTTAAAACCTAAAAAAAAAAAACATGTTGTGGAGGCTTTTGGCAAACTAGGACTAAAAATATTACCAAAAATTTTACTTTTTGGCTTACATGCAATAAACAAAACACTTCAGATATACCATGTCTTTTGCAAAACATGGTGGCGACAGCATCATTCTGTCCGGATGCTATTCTTCAGCAGGGAAAAGTCTCCGTCCAATAATAATGGGTTAAAAAAAATTGTTTCTACACTTTTTATAATAAGCTATAATAAGTTATAGCTTATTACAAAAGCTATAACTTTTGTAATAAAAGTTATAGCTTTTATTACAGCTATAACTGCAATAAAAAGTGATTCTACAAATTAACAAATTAAATACATTTCCACTGCTCTCAGATTTTTACTTGTAAAAATACTCAATATTCATCCTTTTCCTTCAATTTCACAATTGTGCACTGCTTTGCCTCAATCAAGAAGATGAGGCGATGTTTGGTGACAAAATGTACAAAGGTTTGAAGATATTAAAACTTTTGCCACGTACTGTAGTTGAGACGAAAAGTAACTTTGTCCATTTGGTGGGTTTTCAATGTCTCTATCTTTGCTTGTGATAGAAATGAAAAACCATTGATTTCTAATAAAGGGGAACACAAGCCCATCAGGCATATTTCACCTAAAATTGCCTGTAAACACAATCTGTGTATCTCCACGAGCCAAAACAAAGGGGGAAATAAACTGGGCAGGTTGTTACTGCAGCATTCCCAGAGAACATTATGCTTTTTCACTGGGCCGAATTGCTTGGCCTGCATCTTGGACCAGCGCATAAAGTAGAGAACTTTCTGGATGACTGGTGCAGGACAACCCAAGCCCATCATCCCACTGATTGCCCCACACTCCGCCGTTGCCTTTCTGGCACTTATTTCTCCAGGGAGGCCCCGGTGGTACCGTTTTTGTGGCTCGTCTCTAAAAATGGGCCACGGGCGCTGTTGTATCACACAAACGGACCCATACATGAGACAGACTCTCTGTCTCTGCACCTCACACGTGAACGTAGTGTCAGTGTAGCTCTGTGCTAAATGTAGGAAGTCCCAGTCGCCCCGTCCTGCCAGTGCTGTCTGCCCTCAGCTGTTCCGGCCCGCTGCCTGTATTGTGCTGGTGGGCTCATTACCAGAAGCACTGTGGCCCGAAACCTCCTCACTAATAGGCCCAGAGAGGGACACAGAGCAGCTATTTCTGCCATGACTCATGTATGTGAGCAGCAGTGTGATGTTTTCCTTTTAACTCTTTTGGCATGAAGTGCCATTAATGTTTAATGTTTAATGTTTGCAAACATGTATTTGACTATCTAAAGAAAATGTACACACTTGAAAACTGCTTCGGTACTTACATGGGAATACTTGGATGTGTACGGATGTGTGTTTTCGTTCATGCTTGAGAAGCTTCCTGAATGGAATGAGTGTGACTGGACTCATGGGAAACAATGGGTTGAAGAGCAGCTCATGTTTGAAGTGTATGCTGATTGCAGAAGAAGGCATATGGAAGGCGAGTCAAGAAAACGAGCAGAAATACTCTTGATCTGATCTCCATCAGCATATTTGACCTCATGGAGAAGAAAAGAAAAATGAAGAAATATTCTGTTTCATCAGAAAACAAAACTAAACTCCTATACATTTTAAACAATTTAAGGTGAAAATGTTTGTTTCATAAATCCTGATGAATAAATCCCAAGCATAAATCACAATGAGTTTTCTTTTTCCTTTTAACTGTCTAATGAATTTTCACACTTATACCCTATAGACCCCTGAGGGATCTTGTTGCCTTTTTACGACAAATTGACTTGAATTTAAATTTCGTTCAGTTAGAAGATTGGACTTTTTTTATTAACATGAGGAAGATGACTAAATATATATCGTCCTGAAGAAATATTATTAGCTGAGTAGATAGTTTTGATTAGTAATCACCCTCATTAGAATTTAACTCATAAATTTTGTGTAAGAATTTGCATTATTTTTCTTTGATGAAGTAGAAAATATGCAAGTTTAACAACTAAGAGGCATCAACTTGCCCACCCCTTCATTTTCTGCACTCACTCATCCTTTCTCCCACCTAACTGCAATTTACACTATTCAGTTAACCTAACAATCATACTTTTGGACTGTGGGAGGAAACTGAAGTACCCAAAGAGAACCCAACATGGAGAACCTGCAGACTGCATGCTGAAAGAGCTCAGGCCAGGATTCAGACAAGACCTCGTTGCTGTAAGGCTACAGTGCTTCCAGCTGTGCTAATGTGCAGCCAACAACTACAACGTTTTAGGTGGCTGACAACTATAAACAACAATTGACGTAATTAGTTAAGTTCTTACTAATATTGCTTTTTAGATTTATCCTCCGATGCTAAAAAGAAACCAACTGAGTCGGTTTACGATTAAGTCATAAAATGTCACTGAAACAGCAATGAACATTTTTTAGCTACAGCCAAGATGTACTGCTTTTCATCAATTATTGACTCAGGATTACCAAGTTTAGCTTGTGTTAGCAAATTTAGCTTTAGCATTAGTGTTCTTTCTAAACTAATTACAATTGGATACAAACTTTTAACCTTATTCTATCAGCCCTTTCCCTGGAAACCCCACAGTTTCCAGCGACTGCCTTGTGGTTACTTAGCTTGCTAGCAGGTTTGACTTAGTTTAATGCTAGGCTAGTAAAAGTGGTACTGAAACTAACATTCTTGCTGAAAGACAGAAACTTGTTAGCGTCGCAAGAATGTAGATTTGTTCTTTTGCTTGAGGCGGCAAGACAAAGTTCTTTCAAGTCTGTACATTTCATGCTTCAAGAATTCAAGAAAGTTTGCTTTTCACAAGTCAAGTCTCTCCCACTGCAGAAACACCCAGTTTCTTAGACATCAAAGCAGAAACTGTTCTCCTCAGAATGAGTCAGGAAAGAGTTCTCAACTACAGGCAGGAGAACAGAGTGACGTCAATTTGTTTTTTGCAAATTGGGAGAGAGAGCATGTTCGCGTTGATCTTTTGCTATGAAAGTTCTTATCTTTTCGCTGATATAATCTGTCATTAACACAACCAGTATCAACAAATCAGGCTATAATGAATGAGCAAGCATGCTCTGATCAAAAATATTTAGGTATGGTTAAGGTAGTTAATGTTTTCTATCAATATTTTTGTAATTTAACTTCAATGCTGAATATAACATTTATAAATTAATATTCTACTAAATAAATTACGCATTTTTATTGTTAAAATCTATTGCCCATTAACATTTGTTTTTACAGTGGGCGTGACACATTTTAAACAAGCAATTCCTCAAAAATCCTCAAACGTAACTTCACTTGCTGACATCGGCATGTGGTCTAACATTTTACACCCATAGGCTACTTTATGTTTTGCTGCCTGAAAACCTGCATTTTTCATCAATAACAGACAAGTCAAAAGTTTTAAAAATGCATCGTGGTTCGAACTTTAAATTAGTAAACAAACAAACAAACAAACAAACAAACAAACAAAAAAAGAAGCACTAAGTGTTGAACTCATGCTTTCCGTGGGGGTCGCTGAAGTTGGAGTCCTCCGTGCGCCTCCTGCGTCCTCCCGGTGGCACCAGGTGGGCCGCGGCGCCGCCGAACCGTGGCCTCGTTAACGCGCTGCGATAATGAGGCCGCAAACAGGGACAGAATGATTGCAAATAAAACTACATGATGCAGAAAATAAAAAAATAAAAAAAAAAGGAAAAGGAAAGAAAAAATAAATTAGACAGATGCGCGTTTTCAGGATCATTGATCTCGTCCTATTAAAAGAGGAAAAACTGCAGAAAAAGAAAAAAAAAAAACTGGATTTTTTAAAAAAAATAATTATAATAATGATGATGGAGACGTGAAAATTGCAGTTTATCATGCTTTTAATTAAAATATTTCTTTAAAAAAATCAATATTTACATCTGCAATAATATTAATAACAGTATAAGAAAAAATAGTCACCATTTTTACCAAACATCAGAACATCAGCATGACAACAAACTTAAAACCAGTTGAAGCAAAACCAAATGTGTTTCCAGCCTTATTGTTTACATCCCTCCCAGATCATCATTTATTCGCAGAGCAAAATCACCTCCCCATAGGTAATTCATCATTTACACTATATACACATTGCTGGAGAGATCCTTGGATTTTCTATGACTGACATTATGTTTTTAAAGTTGATATTTTTGCTCTAATTCTGATTCAGAGTGTTTGTCTATACAGAGAATCCACAAGAAGGTACAGACCAACAGCAGGACTTCATATTATCACTGGATTTAATGTTTCCAGCTAAAAAAGAGGGAAAACACATCCACAATGTAAACAAATCAGGCATAGTTTAGTTCGCAGAGGTTGCATATCACCAAACAATAAACTTTCACTGCTGAATCAAGTTGTACATGTGCCAGAAAAGAAAAAGTCTTTGGCCAAAAAACAGGTTTAAAGAGATTTCAATTGAAATGAATGCACAGTCGAGCTGAAAACATGCCCAGAAAGGGTGTGTAAACATGAATCAGTCACCCTGCATGGTGGCATCAGTCATGACAAATAAATAAAATCAGAGGTTGTAGGCCATAAAAAAGGGTACGAGAAACTATTATTCCTCCAGCAGAGTTTCCAGCTTTGCCTCTCATGGTCGGGGATCACATCTGTCCACTTTAGCTACGTTTCTCAGTCTGGTTTCATAGAGTCTTGGCTTGCAGCTGCGTGGGACTAGAGGTGGTCGTAGGCGGAGGCTGCAGAGGAGGGACCTGTGCGGGAGGCCGAGCTGTAGTAGTAGGGGGAGCCTGTGGAGGGAGACACAGAGTGGGAGCTGTTCACGGCTGTGGAAACATTTGCCAGCAGAAAGCCAGAGACTGGTTATAGTGTCTGTGGTTTGAATGTGAACTCCATCTTGTACATTGCAAGTATTCAACTTGTGATGCTGAGTTTTTCTTCATAACCAGACTCCTGCAGCAGAGGAACAGTTCATTGTGTTTAATAACAACTTATCTTCCCATTTTATTGTTAATTTACTTTAATATCTCTAATTAAAGTAAATGAACACTCCTTATGTTTCTTTCAGATTTAATTCCTTTCAGCATAAATGTGAAGTGGAAAGAAATAATACATGGATATAAAAAAACAAACAGAGTTTGACATTTGTGCAAATTTTTTTCAGGTTTTGCCACAGTTTCTTAGTTAGAATAAGAAATACACGTTGACTAGGCCATTCTAAGACTTGAATGCACTTTGATACAAAGCATTTAATTCCTTTTCTGCTTTGTTATTACGCTTAGATCTGTTGTACTGCTGGAAGGTGAACCTTTACTTCAGCCTTTAAGTCTTTTGCAGACTCTAATTCATTTTCTTCCATCCCCACAGCATGATGCTACTACTTTCAGGTTTCTCCACGAGAATCTTGTTCAGGGCATCAATTTCTTCCCATAAACAATGTTTTTCTTGCAGGTCAAGAAAATGCTTTGATCTCATGTCACAAGAGGAGAGTTTTTCTCTGTCTGTTGTTCCCAGAGGGTAATTTAAACATGGCTTCCTGTTCCACCTGAGCGGTGGTTCTCCACAGCTCCTCCAGAGTTATCATGGACCTATTGGCTGCTTATCTTTTAAATGGTTTCCAGAGTCTAATTAAGTGACTTCTGAAGGCATTGGTTGTCCTGGATTTTATTAATTGCAAGAGAAAGTGTGCTGAATACAACCACTTGCAGCATTTTTGTAAACAATATGTAACTTTTCTTCCACTTCACAGATAAACACAAAATAAACAACATGCAATCCCAACAAAATATGTTGAGTTTTTATGTAGTTTTGCTCCATGCCGAAGTTTGGATGTAAGCTTTGAGAGGCACTATCGATAGATGACATATTTGCAATATATTACATTAAACCAATGTGACATTTTGCAAATTTTGTTTCTTTCTGTGTTTACTTTAAAGATTTTCAGATTTGCTTAATTTATTTATTTTTGGCAAAATATTAAAAACCGTCTGGCAGCGTTGATGTGATATTGTTGGAAAAATAAAGGTTGAAGACTTAAAATAAAAAAAACCATCAAGACAAAAAAAAATAGCCACTTCGTTAAAACACCTCAAACAATTAATATCCTGATACATTTTTTCCACAAGGACCAAAATGGCCTGATGGAACATGTGACCAAAGCATTGTGGGCTCAATTTTCTGGAAGTTGCTCATTCAAATTCAAATCATGCTTTAATGTTTTTGCATCACAAGGTCAGCAGAGGTGATCCTCTTTAAATGTAAGGAAAATCATGACTTTCTTTGCTTGAGCAGGAAAAAATAAATAAATAAAAAATCAAACCCCTGCGTATTTTGTCTTTTATAGTAGAGGTCATTTTCAACTTGCTAACCAATAAGGCATAACAAGAAATATTGCACAACGCTGTCAGAGTCTGCTTCTGCTTACCCAATATGCTGGAGTTGGTGAACCTCCAGGCTTCGCTGTAGGAGGTGTAGGGCGAATGGCCGTAGGACTGACCCGAGTAGTCTGCACCTGCTAGAAAATAATTGAAAAAAATGGTGTCAGGAGACACATCTCGCAGATAAAATTCATGAAGACATTTGTTATTAAAGGGCGAGGAGGGGACATGCTTTGCAGAGTCGAGCTGTTTGTCTGCGTGCCAGCAACTGCTGGAGCTTAGCTCATAATTCACCAGCAGTTAGTGCAGCATGTAAACCATTAATCTGCGGTGCAGGTGGATGGCTGAGGGTGAAATCCCTCAGCCCAGCGGTGCGTGCACACACCCAGCCTCCGCGCCCTTTTTTTCTGCAGCGCTCAGCCACTCGCATCGTTCAGTCGCTGCCCTCTGAAACGTCCTCCTCTTTTGTTCGTCCTGCACTTCCTGCTTTAGCTTCACTAACACTCATTCTTCCTCTCTCCCTCTCTCTTTTTTTTTTTATAACATTCCAATATCTAATTGGTAATTATGTTGGTTGGAATGAAGCCCTGAGCCCCCACCTCCTCCTTCTCCTCTTCCTTCTGCCTCACCCCTCTACACATCCCCTCCTCCTTCACTCGGTAATTGTGTATCAACGCTTCCTCACTGTGAGCCCACCAGAAAAATAATAAATCAGACCCTCTCATTTCGCGCTTCGGAGGGCAGACTTCAAATATAAAGGCACATCACACACACGCACACACACACGCAACAAAGACCTCCTACTCTTCGGTTTGGATCCAGACTTCACATCTCTTCCCGCCCACCCTTGCTTGCATCTCCCTGCTGGGCCCCCTGGTTCCCATGGCGATATGTGGTCAGAAGTGTCTGGATGGGGGGTGTGAGCAGCAGGGCGGAACCCCCCAGCCTGTTCTCTGTACCCCCTGGGCCTGTGTGCACCCGCGTGCACACCCACACAGATCACCACCCTGGCAAAGGCTACTGATTAACTCAGCCTCCCTCCCTGTTAATCTACAAACCTCCATCCAACGTTTTCTTCTCTTCCTGCATTTCTTCTACCTGTGCGACTCATTTGTTGTTTACTTCTTTTTACCTTAAATGCCCCTCTGTGGGTTGTAGAGCTTACCTGCGACCATTCCTGTGATAGCAGAGGAGGAGTATCCTGTCTGGGCCGGGGAGGGGATGTGGGGTGGGTAACCTGGCAGGGTGGAGCTCACCATGTCACGCCCTGAAACGACAAAAATAAAACAATCTCAGTTACGTCTTATTGTGGAGAATCGGCCAATCTGGAGAGTAAGTTCCCAAAACATTAACACTACATTCACTAAGTTAATACTTTTATTCAATTTGCTTTCAGAAACAACCTTGTGCAAGTTCAAAACCTCCTGTAGTCCTGTAACATTTAACACGGGCACTAGTAAACACCTGGTCATAATAATTATTAGTATTTTATTAACCCTCCTGTTATGTTGCGGGTCAAATTGACCCGTTTTAAAGTTAAATTTTTTTTTTTTAAATAGTTGGAAGTTGTCAGGAGCAGACACTGAGTTCATGGACCGTGGTCTTGCTGAATCTCTTGGCATCCAACTCCTCCCCACCTCTAAGCATCTTGAAGTTTTAGCCATGTACTTCATCATCTCTCCTAACAGGATTTACATGGACCCTAGCAAGACGGACGCCATCAAGAATTGGCCCCACCCACAAAACCGCAGAAAACTTCAAAGGTTTCTGGGGTTTGCAAACTTTTATCGCCGGTTCATCCGTAATTTCAGCTCTGTGGCCTCTCCACTTAATGCCCTTACCTCATCTAAGTATGTGTTCATTTGGGGTAAGACTGCTGCTGAGTCTTTCGATCACCTTAAGAGGGCGTTCACCTCAGCTTCTGTCCTCCGCTCACCGGACCCTTCCCGCCAATTCATTGTTGAAGTGGATGCTTCTGACTCAGGGGTGGGAGCCGTACTCAGTCAGAGGTGCACTGATGGAAAGACTCACCTATGTGCCTTCTTTTCCAGAAAGCTGTCTTCTGCAGAGGCCAACTATAGTGTTGGTGACCGCGAACTGCTGGCAGTCAATCTGGCACTTGAGGAGTGGAGGCACTGGCTTGAGGGAGCTAACGAACCCTTCGTGGTTTGGTCTGATCCTAAAAATCTGCGGTACCTCAAGTCAGCAAGGAGACTTAACTCCAGGCAAGCCAGGTGGGTCTTGTTCTTCAGTAGCTTTAATTTTTCACTGTCTTACAGACATGGGAGTAAGAAAGCAAAGCCAGATGCACTCTCCAGGCTTCATGAGACTATGGAGGAGAAGCAATTGGCGAAGCAGGTGGACTATGTGCTCCCCACATCAGTGCGGCTAGCAGTTTCCAAGCTACAGCTGGAGCAGAAAATAAGAGAAGCCAATCAACAAAGCCCCATCCCTGAGAACTGTCCTAAAGATCGCCTATTTGTCCCTGAGCAACTAATACCCGAGGTACTGTCATTTTGTCATGAGTCTAGACTTTTCTGTCATCCGGGAGTCACTAAGACCCTATCTGTGATCAGGAGATGTTTCTGGTGGGGAACTATGCTACAAGATGTTACAGAGTTCATCAAGGCTTGCAGTTTGCTGTCAGGCCCGCAGGGCTCTTCTGAAGACGTCTGCTTTATGTTCCAGATTTGCCAATCGTCGCAGAGTTCCAGCACCCACCTACCTCAAAGGACAAAAAGTTTGGCTATCCACCAAGGACCTTCCCTTGCGGATTGAAAACCGCAAGCTCACCCCTCATTTCAAAGAACCCTTCCCAATTTCCAAAGTGATCAACTGCGTGGCTGTTCAGCTCCGCCTCCCCAGGACTCCCAGGGTTTGTCCCACCTTTCATGTGTCCCGAGTCAAACCTGTGTTCACTTCACGGTTGGTCAATGGAGGCCCCGCTCACACTGTGCGCCGCCTCCTTCGGTCCAGACATTGGGCTCGGTCCATACATTATCTGGTGGACTGGGAGGGATACGGGCCAGAGGAGCGCTCCTGGGTGCTGACCCGACATGTTTTGGACAAGTCCCTTATCAAGGAGTTTCATCGATCCAATCCTGACCAGCCAGGTGGTCCTTCTGGAGCCGGACCTTGAGGAGGGGTATTGTCATGACTCATGTTCTGTCCTGCCCATGCTGTATTTAAACACTCATTCAGCTCACCTGCCATGCCTGATTGCTTACTTGTTCCACCTGGGCCCTGCCCTACTTAAACACCTCTCAGCCTCTGCCTCCTTGCCAGATTATCGACAGCCAAGAGCCAGTAGAGATCCAGTGATTCCTTCCAGGCCTTCAGTGTTTCTACGACCCTTTTCTGCCCACGGATTGACCCAAGCCCTTCACGGATCCCTTCTGTTCTGGATTTCTGGACATTGACCCAAACTCTGCCTCACAACCATCGAGTATTGCCTGCCCCTCAAGCTAAGTTTGCTCTCTCTGTCCTCCTGTGTATGACCTCTGCCTGATTATCGTCAAAGTCCCTGGGTGTTGCCTCTTGGATCTCCTTGTGGATATCTTTATTGCTTCTACAGTAGCCTGTTCAACCTGGTTACCTGCACCTCCCTGTTGTCAGACCCTTGGTTTCTCTGCTCCACCCATCCACTTGTTTTTTCCTTTACGTACTCCTGTTGAATTTCCGGGTCCCCAATGAGTGTCCTTGCAGTAAGTTTTCTTTTTGCGTGAAACTTTTTCTATTTGTCTTAATAGGTTAATTTATTTGAGATGTTTTTTTCCCTTGGTGGAATGCTTATGCAAAAAAAAAAAAACAGAAGATTTTTCTTTTAAGTAAATTAGTTTGACAAAATTGAGTGTTCTAACTTGGCAAGACCCAGATCTGATACATTAATTTGAATGGAAAGTGGAATCCGATTATTCCTGTGAACAATGAAATGAGTTTCATGAACATAGAGGACACCGATCAAGAAACAAGATCCAAATCGGCATCTTCCGACTGGACTGAAATTTGTAGCTGCTAACCTAGACAAGGGATATGTTTATTGTAATGGCGACCTCCTTGGACAAAATGACAAGACATATCATCACGTTGTTTGGATAATTTGCTGCTTGTGCATTTCACAAAGTGCTGGAATGAAGAATAAAAACTACCACCAAATTCCCCAACTTCTCTTTAAAATAAATTATATAACGGGGCAAAAGATTTGGAAGCCAGATTAAATTTAGATTAAAAAAAGATCATCATTTCACTGTTGTGCTTTGCGATAAAGTAAACATGATTGCAAAATCGACTTTCCAGGTTGACAGCCTAAAACGGGGCAACACAGAGACATACAAGACAAAACTTCAATGTATGAACAAATTCACTCTCACTTGCAGCTTAAGAGCAGCTTAGAGAGAGTAATTAACCCAACATGCATGTTTTTGCACAGTAAGGGGAGCTTACTGTAGCAAAACTACACATGTACAGGGAGAACAAGCAAACTCTTTGCAGAAAGACCCCCAAACCCTCTTGCTTAAAAAAGGCAACAGTGATACAAATATTTTCAACCATAAGCCTTAAGAATTGTTCAACCAAAATATGCTGACATCAGTGTAGGCCTAAATGTAAATGCAATATCTGCGTATCAAGATCCATGAACTCAAACTTGAAGTTGGTACAGAATGTTTGTTTTGCAGTATTGAAGGATGAAAATTCAAACAAATTAGATGTTTCAGCAGAATAATGATCCCAAACACACACAAAAAATTTTTTTTTAGCATGATTAAATTAAGCTAATATTAGGCTTCTGGAGCCGCCTCCCTAAACCACTGACCTCAGCTCTATTGAACATTTGTGACCTGTGCTTTAAAGCCAAGTGACTTTCAGGAAACTAAGCAGTGAATTAAAATAAACTCATCATTTTCTAGAAATATGCCAGAAGGTTTTTAATGGACATTGTACAATTAAATAGTACTTTCTCTTCTTCAACTATGGACACATTAACACCTCTATCTAGCGATGATGATTACCTGGAATTGAAAACATTTGATTACACTGAATATAAAAGTCAAGACAAGGAAAAGGATTTGGATCCAGAAAATAATTTTTTCTATAACATTGTGAACAATTGTGGCTACTACTCGACTCAGCAATACAACTCTACAATTAAAGCAGACAATAAATTTTCCATTATACATTTCAATAGTAGAAGCTTATATGCAAATTTTAACCACATCAAAGACTGTTTAAGCCAGTTTAATCAACCTTTCAGTGTCATAAC
>CAEFZY010075429.1:0-10599 GCA_903066815.1 Brachyrhaphis roseni
CAACTAAATCCTTCCTAATTATTTCCCTAAACTGTGTCACTTATTACTGAGAGAGGCTTTAGGACGCAGATCAATCAGACCCAGATGGAAACTAGGACTTTGGCAACAGAAAACCCAGGTGTCCTTGGTCAGAGTCTTGTCCTCCTAGGAAAAATCCTCTTTCGAATAGAAACAAAGTAGATCCAACCGTTGTCTTCCAAACTCAGATCTTCATCACTCCTGTGATCTTTGTTCAATCCACCAAGTCCGTTGCAAATCTTTAAATCCTTAGGCAGAGTCCCGATCAGCACTTTAATCAGAAGCCGAGGATGTGGGCTGCGGATCCTGCCCCGTTCTCATGGTGTGAAGAGTTCCGTTCCTCTCGGCTCCAGGATGCTGATGTCCTTCCATCTGCGTAGTCTTGTAGTCCTCAACACCGGGGCGATCAGAATCCCCGATGTGCCGCTGTCCGGCCTATTTATACTTTTCTGTATCATTGGTGTGTATGTGGAGAGAGAGAGAACAGAGAACGGTGCCTCGGAACATTCAGTTACTTTGGAAAGTTTGAATCTTTCTGCAATACGGCCAACTTCCCCATCCTGGAAAGTTCCGTCCTCACCTAATCTCAGCTAACGCCCGTTAACTTCTCCTTTTTGCTCGGCCATCTGCTTCCTCGCTTCCTGTTTTGGGTGTTGCCTGCCTCTCACTCTTTGGACATGTCCAGGCTTGTCTCTCAGTTCTGACACAGTCTAATCTTTAAACATTTCTTACTACATATACTGTAATCATCAATAAATCATTAATCACAATCATTTCTAATGCATTTCACTTACACAATAATCATTGAGTTCAGTACTGGTTACAAATACATTGTTTCATTTCATTACTATCATTTATGTTCCCATAATCTTTTAATACTTCATAGAATAAATCACAATCATAGGTTACTCTGTTTTATAATCATTGTTAAATCAACATACAAGATTTGCTGTAGTCTCTCAGGCCTTCAGGTCTGCTTGCATGGCTCTGGAAAGATCTCATTCACTCTTACCAGTTTTCTTGACAGGTGAATATTGTTAACTGGAAATGTGCAGACCTGACCTGGTTGGTCTGTCAGTCAAACCTCTCACTACAGAGCAGAAGAGGACAGAGACTGATTTTTAAACCTTTGCTGAGGAAGATAAGATTAGGCGATAAGATCAGCTTCACATGTAAGTATACAAATGAAAAGACAACGAATTAAGAAAATAAGGCAATGTCAACATCCTTTATACTCCATTCAGACTGAGGGTTTATGCTGAGACGAAGTAAATCTTCTACCAAGAACTGCAAGATTACCTGCTGCCGGTATCTGCCTATCATCTGGGGTATGAGTGAACTGCAGTGATAGTGGTTAGGGAGAGAGAGTTGATTGGTATGTGATTTCTAAATGTATCATTTTTGATTGTTAAAATTCTTACTGTTGCTTAACCATACTAAAAGCTTGCTCAATAAAGCATCAGAAAATTCTAAGATAAGTTAGGGTTATGGAAAATGTCTGGGTTAGGCATAAATGCTGTTACTGAAATGAATGGAAGTCAGTACAAAGTCCTAATAAATACAAACTTGTGTTTGTGTACATGTGTGTATAGCATGTACACAATGGTTCCTTTGTCATGGGCAGGTGAACTGATGTTGGCTGGGTGTTTTTCATGCAGCTGAACTGTCTATTTCTATAATGTGCAGGTATGTTGTTACTCACTTGTCTTTTTATTTCACTTTTTTGTTCATTTTTAGAGTTTTAGATCTTTTTTTTCCACAATATGCACATTTTTATGCATTTAATTTATTAATCACAGATGTCAACTGTTGGTCTGTGTTTCTTTCATTATTTGTTTTGTCCTGATTTAAAATATGTAACATGATTATTTGTTTTAGCATTTAATGCTGAATGTTGCGATATAAGTCCAGACCATTCCTGGCTGTTATGGATGAACGTGAACTGATGTTTTTCCTGCTGCTGAACTGTCTTATTTCATTCTGACCAGAATGTCTCATTCTGGTCAGAATTTATTATTGCACAAAAAGCCCAGATGGAGCTTTTGTGCAGCTTTTTGTGAGTAATGTACAGAATTACATTATTCTATGTAATTCTGTACATAGAGTGTACAGAATTAACACTGTCAGTTAGTTCTGTCCGGGAACTCCTGAGCCATCTTCGTTTTCACAGTGCAGTGCGTTGTCGGGTGGTATAACATTGAGCCCAGCCACATGTCATTGAGCTGTGGTAGTGCTGGTTAATCTTGAGACAAATCTTCAATATTTGTTGTTCGGCCTATAGACTATATTAGATTGTGTCTAAAAATATTCCTTTTTACAGTCCCTGAATCAAACACTAACAACACATGTAGCCTGCTGATTTAACAGAATGAGCTGCGTATTCAGGAATCAGTTTCTGACACTTTATCTACAGGCTAGAAAGTACTAATGAGCTTGTCTTACCCCAGGCAATCAAATGTGACACCTCATTCCATGGTTGCAAAACTGGGCAGACCTGGCCATGTGTGTGTTTGATTTGGAATGTAAGGAAAAACAGAGATAGGAGGGCACTCTCCATCTAACACTGACCTTGACTTTGTTCTCTTTTCTACATCACTCTGCCTGCTTTCAGTAGAACCACTTTCTTTCTCTGTTGTGCAGTATGCTAATGTTCACACATATTCACTTGCCTTAAAAAAAGAGATCTTTTTTTGTTTGCATGTATACTTGATCATTCTAGAGCCGTTGTGAAGCATCAAGAGGCATATTCATTATCTGTCATCATATTCATTTCTATGCTAATGAGAAACCCATTCCCGATGAAAATCTGTTTTCAGGCCCTCAAATAAAAGTAAGTGGCAATCACATATTGTTTGTTTTTGAGCTTTGCCTTTAGATGAGCAAAGGCATTGCCAGTAATTTTGTGCACAGGCCATATTCCATAAATCATTGTACCAAATGCAAATAGTAACCTGTTCATCTTCAAGTGTCAGGGCAGCTTGAGTCTTTCAGCTCAAACATTGATTAAACAATACTTGGAGAAAAAGCTGGATGATAACCAACAAAACCAATATTATAATAGTTTTTTTATATTAAAAAAAACAACAAAAAACGTTCTAAAAATGAATAATGCACTGAGCTTACTTGTTAGAAAATTCTCAAGTGAGCCAAAGCCCTTTAGATACAACATACATTTTGGCAACATTTTTCAAATGAAATTTTAATGTGCCACTTTAGGCTAAGTGAATATTAATGAAGCATTTTATTCACACTTTTCTTTATCCTAGTCAGGTGATATTTTAATTTCTGCTATCCACACTTTACACTACTTTATATTGTAATATCAGAGTACACCCTCATAAAAGCAAGAAGAAAAGATTGTTAAAAATCTTGTGATTAGTAGTGTAGTTCTTTTGATGCTTTATTGAACATTTCTCTTATTCTTTACTTGGCTATTGGAAGTTAGATCAAATATTTATTTCCACTTAAATTTATTCAGTAGAAATGTTATGATTAGGGGATGTTCTTTATATTTATATTAATTTCTATGCTCACATGAAACAATTAACTCACAATATGTTGTCTTCATGTTAGGTGCACCATAGCATTTGAGACTTGAGACAATGGGCTTAATCAAAGAGCCGTGGAAAACTGGATGGATCCCTAAACTGTCTGGGAGCTTGAGACGTACTGAGGTGGGGCTGAGAACTAAGGGTATCTCGTAGGGTCTGATAAACCTGGGGGAAAGCTTCTTATTGAAAGATTTCAGTGTTATGTCCTTGGTAGAGAGCAACACCTTTTGACCCGGCTGGTATTGAGGTGCTGGGATCCTCCTCCTGTCAGCCAGATGCCAATTCTGTGCTGCAGAGCAGTTGAGAGCAGCAATGGTCTGATCCAAGATGCGCCTACAGCAATGGAGATGATGCTGAGCATTGGTGACAGAAAGTTCTTCATCCTGTGAAGGAAACAATGGTGGCTGGTAACCAAGGGAAGATTCAAATGGGGATAACCCAATGGCAGATGAGACATGACTGTTATGAGCATATTCAACCCAGGGCAGCTGTGTACTCCAAGTAGTGGGGTTAGAAGTACACACACAACAGAGAGATGGCTCAAGTTCCTGGTTCATCTGTTCAGTTTGGCCTTTAGCTAGTGAGGGGAAAACCCAAACTGAACTCTACCCTGGCTCCCAAGGCACTCCCAAACTCCTTAGAAACCTTGCAAACAAACTGGGGACCTCAGTCATACAGGATCTCGAGGGGGATTCCATGAAGACAGAAAACGTGTTTAATGAGGAGCTGAGCCGTTTCTTGCAAGGAGAGGAGTTTATGTAATGGGATGAGGTGACAAGCTTTGGAGAACCAATCTATGATGGTGATGATTGCAGTGAAACCCTTAGAAAACAGCAAACCAGTAACAAAGTCAAGAGCTATGTGATTCCCAATGGCTCCCGGAAACCTAAAGATTAATAGGTTCTGTTTTGTGGGTAAACCTTGGCAACAGGTTGCCATCCAGGGTTGACACCTGGAGTGGGGCTGGAAGGGGGATAACAGGAATTTGAAGTTGATTAACCAGGTTCTGGTTGAGGAGGTTTTGTTCACACACTGAGTCAACCAAGGGAAATGGGTCTAATTGTTCACAAGAGCACGAGAGTGTAACACAGGAACCAAATTTCTTAACTCCACCCATCAGTATTCCCGAGCCTACCAGCGGGCTCTGCCTTTTAACTGCAGAAGACAGGTGATAACTTGTAATTTGCATGGGATCCTCTGTGGATGGGTTTAAGGATATGTTAGAAGTGGATGGAATGGGAGAAAAAATTGGTTGAAACAGAATGGGTCTGTTTCTTAGAGCGAGACCGTTCTCTGACCCCATTGTCAATCTTGATGGCCTGAAAATTCAAGAACTCCAAAGTCTCAGTCTCGTCGATACACTAATTCATATTTTAATGGCTTGTTTAGATCTTGAAGGATAGCCCCCTTAAGAGCCTCATCATTCCAGCCAGAAGAGGCTGCTAGAGTGTGGAAATCAATAGCAAAATCAGCTACTGATTGATTTCCTTGCTTAAGATTCCACAGCTTCTTTGTAATCTCAGAACCTGATTCGGCATATCAGACATTCGGATGGTCAGAATTTGGCAGGATGGATCCATCCTGCTGGTGCAGTGGTGTGGGGGATATTTTCCTGGCACACTTTGGGTTCATTAGTACCAATTGAGCATCATGTCAACACCACAGTCTACCTGAGTATAGTTGCTGACCATGTCCATCTCTTTATGACCACAGTGTACCCATCTTCTGATGGATACTTCCAGCAGGTTAACGCGCCATGTAAAAAAACATGAATCATCTCAGACTGGTTTCTTGGACACAACAATGAGTTCACTGAACTCCAATGGCCTCCACAGTCACCAGATCTCAAGCCAGTAGAGAACCTGGGATGTGGTGGAACGGGAGACTTACATCATGGATGTGCAGCTAACAAATCTGCAGCAACTGTGTGATGCTATCATGTTAATATGGACCAGACTCTCTGAGGAATGTTTCCAGTACCTTTTTGAATCTCTGCCACGAAGGACTGAGGCAGTTCTGAAGGCAAAAGGGGGTCCAACCCGGTACTAGCAAGGTGTACCTAATGAAGTGGCCGGTGAATGTATGTTTGAACCTGTGCCAACTGAAATAGATGATGAATGCTCTCAACACTGGGTGGTGGCTAAAACATGTGGATATGGAAAAGTGGTGAATTTCAGTAACTTGCTGTTTGCATACAGTTGGCTCAAAATCACATATTCATCATTCGATTTACCCAAAACTGGATATCTATGATGTTTAACCTCTAAAAATGCCAATAGCATTATATTGAAATTTAACTCCAAGGCACCCCGGAGGTAATTCCAACAGTTGTATCTCCCTGATACATCATCCGATCTGCTCCAAAATTTTGTGCATCATCATGGCATAGCTTCAAACATTGTTGTGCTACATTAATGACCTCACTAAAGCTCCACCCAATCAGAAAATATTGAAGATTATTGGGTTATTTATATTTTGAAATTGTATATTTGATCAAAATGTGTACTTATGTTATTGTAAGAACATGCTTTAGTTATTTACCGTAATTTCCGGATTATAGAGCACACCTGATTACAAGCCGCACCCAGTGCATTTTTAAAGGAAAAACAATTTTCTACATACATAAGCTGCACCTGTCTATAAGCCGCACGAGCATACATACAGACGGCACACAGAAAGAGTTTTCAAAGTTTTAGTAATATACCTTAGCTTTTCTTTCAAACAGTGCCTGTGACACGGCAGTAACACAGCAGCAATACGGTAGTAACACAGCAATAACAGGGCTGGTTAAAAGAACATACCGGTAAAAGTCACTGAGAGCCGTCTTCATCTTCCTCCTGTGCACTGAAACGTGTTAAGTTGCATTAAACTTGTGTCTTCCTCTACACATATATTCCCCCTGTCTCACTCTTACCTTTTCTGCTTGAGCGCCCCTGGAGGCCGTTAGAAAAAATGCATAAATAAACGGCATCATTGTATAAGCCGCAGGGCTGAAAGCGTGTGACCAAAGCCGCGGCTTATAGTCCGGAAATTACGGTACTTAATGAAGATGACTGGACCTTTTTTGGAAACTTCAAACACAAAAATATACGCTTTTAAAAATGGGTTATTTGAATGGCTCTTTGAAGTGAATGGATCATGAAGATTTGATTCCCTTTGTAGAGCCATAAGTCCCATCACTGCTGTTCAGTACAGGGAGACTAAATTCGAAATGTATACTTTGGACGAATTATGCAATCAATCGATCTGCTACTATAGCAGCAGTTTTTTTTTATTTAGTATGATGTGCGTCAATCCTTCATAATCCTTTAATTTAATCTAAGATATGGTGTACGCAATTTATCTGGTGTAGCATCAGTGAATTTGTGATTGATCTCACTGGTTTCTTGAAAAAATCTGTAGATGCGCATTCACCTGACTTACTTAGGCCTGGCTAGACATAGCGCCACCTCCTGAGACTGGTTTGGTCTTTGTCAAACACATAAAGCCTGGATGAACTGATGAAGCTATGCCAAGGCTGACTTTATCCCTTATACTGGATTTCATAATCCTACTTTTATAAACAACCCCCGGGGCTGAAAACATGTTTTAGATATTTTCATCTGGTACAGCTGATTCAATTTCTGCAGAAGCCTTTGAATCACCCATTCATTTAAGCCAGCCCTTACAAAAAAATCCCATGAAAATCACGTGATCACATAATCAACAAAAAAATTACATGAAAATCACATGTTTCCAATCATGTGTGATTTTCACATGTGATTTTCATGGGATTTTTTTGTAAGGTAGGTCTGCAGCAGCAGGGAAACACCTAAAACATTCAGGGTTGAGGACCTCTAATGTAAACCACTTTGAACGTACGTGCTGCTGAAATGTGCTTTACAAATAAACTTGATTTGACATGGCTATTCCAATTTAAACATTCTCTATCTCACTGAAGGATAACCCCTTTCTATCTTATTGGAGTTTTGGCCCATTCTTTGCCCACATACGTTCTACTGCATCCCATAGGATGAGGTCAGGGCTTATAGATATGGCCTGGGAAAAATATGTGGAGTTTTAGTGTAGTATTGAGATAATGACAAACTTCACTATGAATTATGTTGTCTTTACTTAATCCCCCTGAAGCATGAATTAATCAATTATTTTGTTTTTAGTCCTTTTATGGTTAATTCATTTATATATTTTTATTTCATTATCTACTGGTTTGTCTATATCAAGGGTGTCCAAACGTTTTGCAACATGGGCCAAAATTGTAGACTAAGAAGTAGTCGTGGGCCAAAAAAAAGAAAAAAAAGAAAAAATTATTTATTGTTAGATTTTCCTTGCATTTTTTAAAATTTTTAATTTTTTTAGAAAATTTCAAAAATTACTCTCAAAGTCTTTTTTAGCAGGAAATTACTACTTACTATTTTAATTTTACATTTCTGATTATAGATTTTACATTGTCTCACGTGGTCACACCTTTTCTTTGCAAAAAAACTATTTCAAATGTATAATGCATAAATATGTTTGCAAAACATTGTTTTACATTGTTAATGACAAAAAAATACATTCATCATACAATGATGAATGTATTTTATTTTCTTACAAAGTAGTTGAATTACAACATTGAGCTAAGTAAGGTAAATAAACTGTATTTAAAACGGAACTGTTTACCTTTCCCAAGCTAAAAATTAAAAGTACTTGACTTGCCTGAGAGAGCTGAAATGTAATCAGCTTCCTACTGGAAGAAGACAGACACCATAGCAACAACAGAAAGTTTGAAAAGCATAGTTGGGAGCAGCAGCAGTGCTTGTGTTGAGTCACTGGACTGGAACAGATGTACGTTAATTGGAAATAAAACTGACAGCTCTGAGAGAGAAATGAGGTGCAAAAAGAAAGAGTGGGGGAGGAGGATCAACATTATCAGCAGACACACCTGGAGCCTGGAATATATTAGGGAGTATGCTTTCAGATCTGAGGACAGTACTTCAAACATCTTGTCCTCATTATGTATTTATTGTTTTTATTATAGCCTGTATTTCTTGCTACTTTGTACACTGACTCAGAGGGAAAAAACAAGGGGTGAAGTGCTCACCCATTCATATTCACATCCAATGAGGTTGTTTCCACAGAAATGTGTCTCTTTAACTCGGAAATTCAAAGAAGACAAGTGATTCCAATCAGGCACAAACAGAATAATAGAGTGATGCTTTCAGACAGGAGGGGGCAGAAAAGGGTGGAGGTGTTACTGCTAATGGGTGGGATGGTGAGGCTGGAGCTGTGGAGGGCAGGGATGCTGCTGAATGAAAGGGATGCTTTATAGTTTTCAGGTCGGACTTGGTGTGTTTGAAGCTGACAGCTTCTACTGTCAACTGAAAGAGCACAGTGGGAAGTTGGGGAAAATATGGGCTATGAAAAAATTGAGAGGGTCCCTCATTGAAGCCTACTGCTAGGAAAGCTGAGATAAAAGCCCTAAGAGATAACACAGTAAAAGAGATGTGTGGATCTTTTTTTATGTTTATCATGAATCTTAAAGATACTAAAACGTTAAAAAAGAAACAACAGTGCTGAAAAATGTGGGTTTTTTTTAGTGAGCAGCTTTGTTTCATTAGAAGACAAAAGAATGTTGATGCTCATAATAAAACCACTTATGTCTATGTCATGACAGGATTTTAAAATTGTCGGCCGATTTCAAAATCTGAGGGACCACACCTGTCAATAAAAAACCTTAAGTATAAACAGGTTTGATCATATCATGTGTGGTGTCACCCAAACTGATTTTACTCATCAGCACTAAGATTCCAGACAGAAAATCCTGCAAAACCATACCATACGTGAATTTACAGTAGACAAACATGACTGACAATGTAGAAGCAATGGTGATAGTTTGTGAACTTATTTTAAGTGATAAAAGACATAACAAAATGAAAAGGAGTTGGATAAAGGAATGGAGACAGTGCTCTATTAGCTGCACTATGATTTGTTCTGATTTTAGTCGTTAGCCTGTGATGCACTGTGTTTAGATTGTTTTCTGTTCTGTGCTGTTATTAAGCTTCACTGGATAAATATATGAAGTTTTTGATGTTTACAATTACCTTGAGAAAAATGGGCACAAAATAATGGATATAAGTCAAGTTAATTCATTGTAAAACCAAGCATTTGTAAATGTTTTACTAGTCACAACTACAAAATCAGCAGGTCAGGCTATCAGTAACTGGGGATCGGACAGAAATCTGCAATCAGTGCAGCACAACTTAAGATGGAATACATACACACATATTCACGACATTCTTTGATTTAATAAATTTCTCTCACCTTACCAATAGCTAAAAATGTAATTTATACCAGATGAGTCTTTCTCCCCTGGAATGTGGACCGGTACCGGTACTGGACTAATTCTGAGCCTTCTAATGATTTTAACAGAAGTTTCACATAACTTAGAAGTTGATATAAAAATAATGTTTGTTTTAGCCACAAAATAATTATGCTCAGCAGCAAACAACATGTCCCCAACTACAGCTTAGAGCAGCTCATCAATGTAGCAGCTATGTAGCCTGACGTAAAAACATTTTGCTAGAAAATCCCAATCATTGAGAAGTTTTAGTTATTCATATCAAATGTTATCAAACACGGCGTTCTGAAGCCAAAAATACCTCAGAAATATACAATTGTCAAGAAAATCCGAGGTCATCCCATTTCCCCATGCTGGAGATTTTAGTTTTATAGTAAAAATAAATAAAGTTACCTTTAAAATGAATCACATAAGTGACATCTAGACCCAACAGTAGACTTAGACTTCATTAAAATAAATCTGGTTGTGTGTGTTGTTTTTGTGTCTTGCAAACTTTGCTTTATTTCTACTTATTTTCTCTATCTAATCATAAAAAATCATAGTCAGTAAGTCAGAGAGATGAGACAGGAAAAGCAGGTTTCCTGAAAAAAGAGGAAGTAAGTTTCCAGCCTGCAGCTTTATAAATAGATGAGACTGCTCCTTATTTTAAAGCATGAAAGTTTTAAAGAATAAAACCTGAACATTTTGAGTAAA